>JAOTRH010208581.1:0-10973 GCA_034768845.1 Heliamphora exappendiculata | reverse complement strand
AGATTAGGTCAAAAAATAAGAAAATAGAAAAAGTTCAAAAAATAAACTAAAATACCAAAATCTAACCTTAAATGGTACTATGTTTTTATGTATGCATACGTTCATATTTTGTCCGCTAACGCAATGAAATTTGAGATTTATCGGCGCTTTCAAATATATAAATTGTGTAACCAATATCGATGTGTATTTTAATATTGCAATAATTTGAAATGTGTACTGAGTCATCAACAATGCTTTTTGTTAACATTACTTTCATGCCTGAATGCAGACGGGTGGAAAGAGCTGGCAGGTTCCTACGGGCAGAAGAGACGGGAGGGTTTCATTGGCTTCTGAGACTTTCAATTTGCCTGCTTTCATCGACTCCATAGATGTCCAAAAGCAAAAATTTGCTAACAAAGGTCTCAACACTCAAGATCTTGTCGCCCTTGTTGGTAAGCACCATGAATATCCAGTAATTTGACACATGCCAATATTAATTGAGCATAATATTTGAACTTAATTCCTAATATATTTATGTATCGAACATACGTATAAATGGATAAAACTCATCTCAAAACTTGTTTTTCCTCCTAAGATCCCTCGAAATCTTATTTAAGGTGGACCCACAATTTTGGTCTAAACAGTTCATCTCGTACCTTCTTGTAAAAAAACTCGTCCATAAAAAATTCAATTTAATTAAACATCAAAACATGAACAAGTTGAATTAAATTGATTATGTGTTATAAAATGAACGGTTTAAAATCAAACAGTTACCTTTAAACCAAACGCTTTTATTTTGTGAAGCAATGCTTATATACCAACTAAATTATTACATAGATGATTGTCTCCTAAAAGATATCAAAATAAACGATTCAAATTATTGTTATGAAGTGTAGATCCATCTCGAAGCTAGCTATGAAAGAGTGATGGGTTGGTATGAAGCTTCATTTGCCCTCTATAAATATATTCATGTATCTGAAAATTGAGAAAAATTTGTTTCTGTAATTAGGAGGACACACCATTGGAACCTCAGCATGTCAGTTCTTCAGCAACAGATTATATAACTTTAATTCCACCGGCAATGCTGACCCATCCATCGATCCGACATTCCTCCCTCAGCTCCGATCTATGTGTCCACAAAACGGCGATGGGTCGAGGCGCGTGGCGCTAGACACCGGCAGCGCCAACAAGTTTGACACCTCTTATTTCACAAACTTGAAGAAAGGTCGGGGAATTCTGGAGTCCGATCAGAAGTTGTGGACCGATGCTTCCACCAAAACCTTTGTCCAGCAGTTCTTAGGCGTCCGAGGCTTGCAGGCCTTGAGCTTCAATGTGGAGTTTGGAAAGTCCATGGTGAAGATGAGTAACGTCGAAGTGAAGACGGGGATCGAGGGTGAGATTCGCCGAGTGTGCTCTAGAATTAACTAGCTCATAGGATTTTTCATCCTAGGATTGCAATATTTATGTTCCATGAGGTGTTTATTTATTTTATTTCGTATTCATTGTTTAGAGGACAAAACAATATGTTAATAAGTCACATTACCTTTTATTGAGAATTGTAAGTTAATTAATGTAATGTGCCAGTGTATTAAATGAAAATAAATAAAACTTTAATAATTATAAGGGAGTTCATTCCATTTAAATGCTATTCTAGCGTCCTCTACGTATACAAAATTTTCTTTTTGCCAATAAAAAAAAAAAATAAAACTTCAATTATTTTTTGAAAATAATTTTCACAAACTGTTATCATTTCACACACCCTTATGAGTGGCTAAAAGAGAGAACGAGAAAAGCCTTATGTAATGATTCAAGTACACTATTAAACTCAGTAGTTTGAATAAAAATCTAATTCATCGAATTACAATTGGATCGTCCAAATTTGGTTGATTTTGAACTTGATCCAGATTAGCTGACCTGATTAAACTTGTTTATCAAAATTTAAATTCATACTTTAGAACCAACCCGATCTAATCCGAATGAACTCGAGTTGATTTAATTGATTGGAATCGGTTTTCAATTTAAGCAAGCATTTTTCTTAATAAGAATTATTGAAGAAACAATATATGCCTTATTTCATGAGTAGTTTAAACTTTTGGTACAAAGTGTCAAGTTGAGCGGCTTAAAGCCCATTCTTTTTATTTTTAATTTACACACCGTCAACTATAACTAAGAGCACAAGTAATGCAAATAATTTTTTATGAGATATACACATTAAACTCTCAAGTTTCGGGTTTGGTTGATTTTAAAAATTCTTAATTTAAGTACTGAATCGACTACATCAAGTTAATTTTTTAATATTCAAGACCAACTCATCACTTTATAGAACCATCAACCAATGGAGGTTGAGTTGGGTTGATTCACTGATTTTTCGTATCTCTTGAACACTTCTAATAAAATTCTTAAGTATTATATAATAATCAACTCAACCTATGAAAGATGACTTTTTTCACAAACTCTTTGATTTGTACATAGGAATAAAGGTTACAGAAAAAATTCGGTACATAATCTATATCATAGATGAATTTCTTGATAAAAAAGAAAGTTGTGTACCATTTTGATGAATAACTTAGTGGGATTGTTCTTCTATTAGAAAATTTATATTTTTACACAATATTTTTTTGTAATATTTTTTATTTTTTTTTTAAATTTTGTTTCATCTGTATTTAAGTAGGGTGAACTTTACTTTTATTTATTCAACCTCTATTGGTACGCATTCTATGAATAACTTAGTGGAATTGTTCTTCTATTAGAAAATTTATATTTTTACGCAATATTTTTTTTGTAATATTTTTTATTTGTTTTTAAAATTTTGTCTCATCCATATTTAAGTAGAGTGAACTTTACTTTTATTTATTCAACCTCTATTGGTACACATTTGTGTGTGAAATTTATGTGTAACATAAAATTTAACCTCCCATGTTAAAGATTCTAGCTCTGTCATGCCCTCCTATGTCCCTATCAATCGTTGGACAAATACGAATAATTTTAAAATAGTTCAATACGGCCAAATATAGTTAGCTATCGAGCATGCCGAAAGATATTTTGTTTTCTGGAGTATGTTTATCGTGTTGAAATTTCAACACTAAATTTTTAAACGCGAAGAAAAGTATATATACATACACACAAAAAAATTTATACAAAAATTTACATAGTTCGACGCAATTTACATGTATTTACGAGTGAGAGAGTTAATCCATTATAACCATAAAATATATAAATTTTAAGATAAAAAAAAACCCCAAACCTAATAATTAGAACTCGAGTCCTAAAACAAATCACGTTTTCTTGCTCAAGGTTTCTTTCCATGCCTTTAATATTTTTTTTATTTCTTTCTATATTTTTATTCTCATTTGATTCAACTTTCCACGTTAATAACTAAAGTTATAAGGTACTATTTATAGAAAAATTTTAAAATTTTAGTCCATATAATTATAAAATCCTACACATAGTAAATTTTTTTATAAATTTATGACTCCAGTTCATTCTAAATATATATAAATAAAATATTAATTATATAAATTTAAAAATTACAAAATATATACTAAACAATATCAACATTGCTTTAAATTATGCAACCCACTCTCAAAATAATCGGTGCCGATGGGGGGTTTTTTGGGTAAATGGGGAGCTGAGAGAGAGAGAGAGAGAGAGAGAGAGCGAGGAAGGAACAGAGAATGGGGAGCTTCCTCAAGCTATCATCGAGGGCAAACGAGGCACAAGGCAACAGGTTACTCACAGAAGGAGGACATAGCAGACAGGACTGAAGGAGCAGGCAAGAAGAAAGCAAGTGATGGTCATGGTGACTCTATCTCAGTTATCACTCTCTTTGTAGACAACTTGCCCAATAATATTTTCAATGGTTGGCTAAAAGGTATGTTTAACAAATGCGGGAGAGTAATTGATGCTTTTACCCCAAACAAAACTAGAAGGAAGACACAAACACGATTTGGCTTTGTGCGTTTTGGTGATATCCACACAGCCAAGAAGGCAATCAACATGTATAATGGAGCTTTATTGGGAAGAATTAGGCTCAGAGTGTCTTTGGCCATGTATGATTCCAATTTCAAGAAACCCCTTCCCATTACAGATCAGAGATCATCTCTAGACACCCACCAGAAGAAATTCAAAATTACCAAAGAAGCCAAAAGGGACACGCGATCTTACGCAAAAGTGGTTACAGATGGCTCGGCTGGACCTACAGACAGACGAATCGTCTAAATAAGCTACCATCCAATCCAATTGTTTCCACAAACGTAGATGATTACATACATTACATGTGTGTATATGTATACCCTGTATTATCAATACAATAATATATGATTTTGTCCTTCTCTCTCTATCTCTCTCATCCTCCTTGTGGTTCAGGGCAGGAAATACAGAGGGCAAAAGTGTTCAAGGGGTCATGGAAACTGAGTTGTTAAGGTGCTGCAAAGTGGGAATTACTAAAGATTGGAGGTCCATACACTCCATAGAAAGCGCCATGAGAAGTGAAAGAGTAAACGATATCAGAATAATTCCCATGGGAGGCAGGAAAGTCCTCATCCAATTTGAGTCTGAGCATGACAAACAAACCTATTGTGAAGGAGTTAGGGACTGGATGCATAACTGGTTTGAGGCTATTTACGAGTGGCACTATTGGGAGACCAACACCTATAGGAGAATCTGGATAAGCATCGAGGGGGTCCCTTTGAAAGCTTGGACAGAGGCCACATTTAAAGCTATTGGGGAGGAATATGGGGAAATCCTTTTTGTAGACTCAAACATAGTCACAAGAAAGAATCTTGAAAGTGGGAGGGTCTTGATCCAAACGGAGGCGAAAATGCTAATTGACTGTTGGCGTAATCTTCAGGTAGGCCGCTTCTCCTATAAGATCAGAGTGGCGGAAATACCATTCATGGGATGAGCTATTCTAAATAGTAGATCGAAGGTACAATCTCAAACCCAGGAGAGTGCGTATTCTGGAAAATTTGTGCATACACAAGACAATTTCAAAACCTTCAAAAAGAATCAAAGCAGACCGGGCATGGAAGTTCTATTGCAGCATTCAAACTCAAAGGAAGAAGACGATGATGTGGACATAGGCTCCTATATCGAGGAAACACAAGTGGAGGTCGCCGGGCAAACAGAGGGTGATAAGTCAACTTCAACAAAAGCCAGTAGCAGTGGCAACAGAATAGAAAATCCTGCTCAAACACAGAGTTACAGTGAGAAGTCTTCTGATGGGCCCCTGTTCAGCAAAAAAGTAGACAGACTGGCTACTATTTCTAGCAACCGTTTGTAGCCTGTCAACTCCCTTATTCCTATCCATTCCCTTTCCAATTTCAGTGGATGCCAATTACACCCCTAGACCCAACAAAACATAGAGGATAGTCTTCTGGGCTTTGAAGGCCTAGATGCTATACAAGAAGATTGGTCCCTCAAGCACCAAGTGGAGGGCAGGCCCAATGTTGCTAACCCAGATGTGCATCTGGGTCTAGGAGGCCACAACATAAGCCTTGGTCACTGCAGCCTGGTGGAGGAACCTTTGTCGCAAAACAATAAACATGAAGCTGAACTGAAGTCTAAAATGAAACACAGGAAGAAAGCCAAGACGAAAAAGGCTTTATCTGAGTTGGGTGTGCCACTACTGGGAAAAGTAAGCAAACTCAAGATAAAGAACTGCCTCAGAAGGCATAAAAGTACAGCACCTAAAGGCATCTCTCAAGCATCTATTTCTACAGGGGATATACAGCATCGAAACAAACTAATCCTTGAAGAGGCAAAACAGGTAGTCAAGGTGGGAAAACAGTTGGGTATAAACTTCACAGGTATGGAGATGGAAATGGTTAAAATTCTATCAGATTTGGACCTCCAAGAAGGAGAGATGGCCAAAGTTCAGAGACAGCTGCTCTGACCACTAGCTACAAGACCTGCAAGGTGTGTCATATTATGCCCATGTCTTTTAAAATACTTTCTTGGAATGTTAGGGCAAAAAGAAGCATGGTTAGGAAGGTTTTACAAGCAAGGAGTGCCAGTATGCTCATGCTGCAAGAGACTAAGTCACAGGGGTGGGATCAACATGGTATTAAGTCTGTCTGGGCAGGAAGTGATGACTATGCATGGCTGGAGGCTAAAGCAGAAGGAGCCTCAGGTGGACTCCTAACCATTTGGGAAAATAGCATTTTCACATTACAGAATTCCATAATCACTAAGAATTTCATCATGATGAGGGGAACCTTAAAGGGGGATATCCTTTGTACCATGGTTAATGTCTATGGCCCAAGTTCAGATGCAAACAGAAGGGAGCTGTGGAAGGGTCTTCTGGCCCTCAAAGCAGTCTCAGCTACCCCTTGGTGTGTCGGGGGCGACTTCAACGAGATTCTAGAGGTAGGGGAAAGATTGGGTGATATGTGCATGTCATCTGGCATGAAAGCCTTTAAGAAGTTTGTAGAAGACATGGAACTCAAGGACCTCCCAATGATTGGTAAGAAGTTCGCATGGTCTAACTTGCAGCAAGAGGCACGGTTAAGTAGGCTGGACAAGTTCCTGGTTTCAAGAGAGCTGCTGGTCAAATTTGAGTGGAAACAGTGGGGCCTTCCCAGATTATTATCTGACCATTGTCCTATTCTTTTAGGGGCCGATGACCTAGATTGGGGTCCTAGGCCTTTTAGATTTTATGATTCTTGGCTAAACCAACCCTCCCTTCACAAAGCTATCAAAGAATCTTGGCTCAAGAGCAGGCACCAGGGCTAGGCAGCATATACTCTCACGCAGAAGCTAAGAGACATAAAGCAAGTCATCAAAATCTGGAGGAAGGATCATGACCAGAAGGAAAACGAAGCTCTGAAGACTACAACTAGTATGCTTGATAAACTAGATTGTTTAATTGAGAGGAGATCTTTAAATACCTAAGAAAGATCTCTGAGAGCTACACTGATTGGCAAGTTATGGCAGCACCTAGCACATGAGGAGGCATGTTGGCGCCAGAAAGCTAGGATCTCCTGGATGAAAGAAGGTGACCTGAGCACAAAATTTTTCCACTTGGCTGCAAAGAAGAGGTACTTAAGAAACCACATCAGTCAGATCACTTCAGAAGGTAGAATTTTTATCTAACCTGATGAAGTGAAGGAGGAGGTAGTTAGACACTTCACAAACCTTTTCTTTGAACCTAGAGGCACCAGATCCTCAATTCAGGGGCCTTTCACAAACCATTTGTCTGCATGTAATGTAGAAATGCTGGAGAAGGAATTCTCTGAGGAGGAGATAAGTGCAGCAGTAGCTAACTGTGCAGGAGGTAAGGCCCCAGGCCCAGATGGTTTTAATCTCACTTTCATTAAGAAATTTTAGAGCATGCTTAAGTCGAAAATCATGAGGTTTATTAAGGAGTTTCATTCAAATGGGAGATTGACCAAAGGCATTAATGCCACCTTCCTAGCTCTCATACCCAAATTGGATAACCCTCAAAGTCTTAGTGACTACAGACCTATCAGCCTTGTGAACTCATCTTACAAAATCTTGGCTAAGCTGTTGGTAGGAAGGCTTAAAGTGGTGATGCCTGACATCATAGATGAGAAACAGACAGCTTTTGTTCAAGGGAGACAAATATTGGATGGCATCCTAATAGCCAATGAAGTTATAGATTTTTGGAGAAGAAAGAAGAAGTCCGAATTTGTATTCAAGGTAGATTTTCATAAGGCCTATGACACTATTAGTTGGAGCTACATTCTAGACATGTTAAATAATTTTGCTTTTGGTCAAAAATGGATAAAATGGGTAAAGGAATGCCTTTCCACCGTTTCTATGTCTATCCTTATCAATGGTCGAGTGTCTCAAGACTTCTTTACACGTAGAGGCATTAGACAAGGAGACCCTATATCCCCCCTTCTTTTTGACATTGCAGCTGAGGGACTCAACATCCTCATCCAAAGGGCTGTTAGTGCAGATCTTCTAAAAGGGATCACTCTTGGCAGCAACAACATGAAACTGACCCACTTACAGTTCGCATACGACACCCTTTTGTTCTGTCCAGATAATCTGAACGAGTTAAGGAATATCAAGAGGATTCTAAAATGCTTTGAGCTTGTGTCAGGATTAAAGGTCAGCTTCAACAAAAGCCTGATTTTTGGGGTGGGTGTCAGTGCAGATAGAAGTGCCAGAGCTGCCTGTACAATGGGCTCCAAGAATGGTTCCTTACCTTTTAGGTATCGTGGTTTACCTCTAGGGGCCTCCCCTGACAGAATAAAATCTTGGGACCCTGAAACATTCAAGAAGAAATTAAGTAATTGGAAGAGAAGATTCTTATCATTTGCTGGGAGACTCACCTTGATCAAGGCAACACTATCTAACCTCCGAACTTACTACCTATCTCTCTTTAAAATGCCATCAAAGGTTTGCACCATTTTGGAAAGGATTCAAAGAAAGTTTTTATGGGGTGAGAAGCTGGATGGGCCAAGAAAACTTCATCTTGTGGCATGGGACAAGATCACAACAAGCAGGGAATTTGGTCGCTTGGGGGTGGCCTCTCTAAAGATCAAAAATCATGCCCTTCTATTAAAATGGCGGTGGAGATTTGGCTGCATCTCAGAAACACATCTCTTTATTCTCCATCCTTACTTTGGCAAATCAATACCAGGTTGATGATTCAAGGTGGGGTAGCCTGTTTAGATGAAATCTATTTGCTTGGGAACAGTCCCAATGGAGGTCAATTTTACTGAGGCTGGGAAGTCTTCCCCCCATGGGGCAAAATGCTGACAAACTGGTTTGGAAGGGAGAAAAGGAAGGCCTCTTCTCTACTAAGTCTTTCTTAAAACTTCATGGGATGGACCGAATTAAACCTCTCGACCACGCAGGGGATATCTGGAAGCATCAAGCTCCACCCAAAAGTAAAGTCTTCTGCTGGAGAGCCCTTATAGGCCGAATTGCTACAAAGGAAGCTTTGGCTGTGCGTAGAATTCTTCCCGCTTCAGCCAGCCTAAACTGCGTTTTTTGTGAAGGGGAGGTGGAAACTGTAGATCATCTTCTTCTTTTGTGTCCCTACGCATGGAAAACCTGGAGTGCTGTCATGAGGTGGTGGGGGATGCAATGGGTTACGCCGAATTCCCTTTTGGGTCTGTTTAGATGGTGGCTTGGTCACTCCCCCAGGAATTTTAAACATTTGACAATATGTCTGTGGGACACAAGCTTCCTTGCTACACTCTGGTCTCTCTGGCTGCACAGAAATCAAATTCAGTTTAACAAATCACTTCCGAATTGGGACAGTCTAGTGGATATGATTAAGCGTAGAACAGCTTTTTGGGTCAAAACGAAGCTAGAGTTGAGGGATATTTCTTTTGAGCAAATCATTTTTAAGCTCCAGGATGTCAGGTCTGTGTGTTGTGGTAAAAAACAGAAGCGGCTACATATGTAATCTTTCTAATGTGGGGTACAATTTGGTACCTTACCAAATTGTCGTGGTCTGCATTTGGTTTGAACTAATGCTTTGTATTAGCTCACACTAAATACTTGGCTTTTCCTTAATTGTATTCATGTATTCTTTGAGCGTGAAATACAATCTTTCTTTGCTGTTCAAAAATAATAATAATAATAATTGGTACCGATGTTAATTCTGCTATCGTCGTTAATCTGTCACACTCAAACCAGCATAGCCCATGCCTCTACACTGAGATTAATCATCTGCCAAATTAAAAAATCACCGTCTAACTTGACTTTACCTGTAATTAAAATCTCAGCGACATTCATTAATGATTAGTCATTTTTCATTAATTAAATTAGATTGTTTCGATCACCAGATCACCCACAATCAAATTCAATTGTCTTTGATCAAACCTGATTTGAGCATGATTTATTCAATCTCATCAAATCATTCAAAATTTAAAAATTATGATCGTACCAATGAATCTACAGTGCTGAAAAACCTTAGGAGACACTTCCTTATTAAATTATTTTGCTATATATACAAAATGATATAACAAAATAATTTTGAACCGTTTATCTCAATCTTAGAGCTTTTATTCAAAACCCATTCAAAACCCATGCAAGGAATACTCATGGGCTTGGTTGCTGAGAAGTAATTTGCTGCAATGTTGGGTAAATGTTGATGTGTATGCTGCAATTCCAAGTGGCTGCAGGTTTTTTTTGTTTTTTTGTTTTGTTTTGGTTAGGCCTTCAAGTGGTTGCTCGTCTGTTTTTGTGGTTGCTCAAAATTTTGTTTGTTTTTCCCTCTTCCTTTGGTTGATTCCTTTCCAACCTTTTCGGTTAGGGGAAAACTTTACTTTTGTAATTCTTTTTTTCTGAGCAATATACTCGTTCTTTAGCCGTTCAAAAAACAAAAAACATAACAAAAATTTGAACATGAGAAAGAATTAATTTCATTATTCTCGGTACAATTACATCAATAGTTTAGTACAAATTATACCAATTATCAAAAAATGACATAAGAATATTTACAATCAGTTAATTGGGAGAGCAACATCTTAAATTAAAAAATAGGATAAACTTAAACTTAAAAACAAGATGAGATAAATCATTCAAGAGGATTGTATTGACAATAGGCAATATTGTTAATCATTCAAAAAGCATTTCGATCATGTCATTGTAAGTATAATTATTAATATTGAATCATACTGATCAATATCTATGTACATGTTTGAGGCAAAGTCACCGGTATATATCGGTATTTTGATCATTACAAAACTATGTAATTAGATTGGCATACCAATTTTTCTCCAAAATGTGGGTACCGAACAATACCGTTTCATCCTAAAAAATACTAAATACGTACCGGTCCACTATTATTATTTTTAAATATAGTTTTTACTACTTTTTAATTTTTTTTTCAATTTTTAATTAAAGCTTCAAATATAGTATAAAAGAAATGTTCTAAAACTAATCACTATTAAATTATAATTATTAAAAATTTTAAATATTAAATTTATATAGATTTCAAGTAAGTTATCTCACTATAAATAATGAGATTAAAAAATAATTTAAACTAATTAATTAAAAAAACATATTAG
>JAOTRH010208570.1:0-41901 GCA_034768845.1 Heliamphora exappendiculata | reverse complement strand
ATTTTATGATCCAAGTAAAACTCTAAAGCGTTTCACTCTCCTAAAGAGATAAGCTATTATAATTCCTGTTCGTCTCTAATTCCTATATCCTGATTGCATCAGACTTCCCTGATACACTCTTATATATACTAATATATTGTATCAGTCTTGAATATATCAAAAAACACATCAAAACAATCCTGGGAGAGAGAAAAAATCGCTGACCACCATTGCTTGCTAGCGCAGCTTCTGCTGCCTCATTCGAGCTCCGTTTTTGACAAACTTTATATAGACAAAAGCTCTCAAAATATTTAAAAAAAAATTGTCAAAAAATTTGCAAAAAAAATAGCCCAAAAATGGCAAAGAAATAGCCCGAACAGCCTGTGCCTCCCCACTAGCGCCGCCGCCCAAACAGTGCCCTGTTTGGGCTTTTTCCAATCTTCTTTGGTGCTGGTTTTTCTGGAAAAATAACTCAAACATCCATCCGAATGTTGCTTCGAAGAACGCCTCGAAAACAGTCCCGAAATAGCCCCCAAATAGCATCGTCGCCGCTTCGTTTCGTTACTGCCTGTTTGTGCAGTGTTTTTGACCTAGTTTTTTCTAATTTTTGGACAGTTTTTAAGGTATGTTTTACTGCTATTTTATGTCTAAAATATTACTCAAAAAATAGTCCAAAAAATAGCCCAAAAATCATCAAAACTGCTACCAAATCGCTGCCGACAAAGCCGCCGGTGGTGAGCTATTTTGGTATTTTTTATGGCTATTTTTAATATATTTTTGCTGTTATTTTTTTTCATAAATACTACAAAAAAAACTAACCGAAAAAAACCCGTTTAAAACCATTAAGAATTTACCACAATCTGTGGCCGTAAAAACCCGAACCACCACTGGTGCCGCCTCCATTATTCATGTCCTTGGATATATTCAACCGGTTCTTAAATAATTTAGACAGATATTTTACAAACAGAAACTAGCTATTACATCGATCCTATTGTTGGAGACAAGACTGCCAAGATCATTGGATAATCCAGGTGCTTCGTCATCTATGGGTCCACTAGTTTGTTGGTGGTAGCTTGGTCGTTTACCAGCCATCCTAAAAAAATAAGGTGTCTTATGATTTAAAGGTTATTTCAATTATTGATTATTTTCACGTTTTGAGATCCTGTGGAGTTAAGTTTGAGGTTATTTTAGTACACATTAAATGTAAGAAAATACTTGTATTTTATGTCATTCAAGCTCAGGTGCATAGCCAATACAAGGTTTCAAAAAGGTTCACAAAACACACATACAACATTAAAAGAAAAGAAAAGATTCAACGCGAAGGTTGCTAGGGCCTATCTAAAACAAACACAGGTAGAAACATCGGACGACTGTCTTGTGCTCCCAAAGGTTGTAGAGTTTCTTTTGACACCTGACGCTTGATTCTGACATGTTGGTATGTAGGGTTTGAGGGTCTCCTCCCAGTTGTGGGTGTGGCTCGGAACAGGTTCGTACTTTCGCAACATCATGACGTGAAATACGTTGTGAATGTTTGCAAGCTGAGGCAGTAAGGCTAAGCGGTAGGCGACTACTCCTACTCTGGCTAGGATTTCTAATGGGCTAATATACCTAAGTGATAGCTTCCTTCTCCTTTCGAATTGAATTACCCTTCGCCACGACTGAATTTTGAGAAACACTTGGTCTCCTACGTTGACCTCCAAGGGCCTCCATTGTTGGTTGGGGTAGCTTTTTTTGTCGACTTTGAGCGGTAGTAAGACGATGTTGAACCAACTTAATCTTTTCGAAGGTCTCAAGCACGATGTCTGGTCTTAGAAAACTGGTCTCTTCGGTCTCTGCCCAACACAAGGGTGATCTGCACGGTCAGCCGTAGAGCACTTTTTATGGTGGCATACCAATACTAGCTTGGTGGCTGTTGTTATAAGCGAACTCATCAAGCGCAAGCTCTCAGCATGTATTCTCCCAACTTCCTAGCTTGGTAGGTGCTTCTCCCAACTTCCTTTCAAATCCATAGCGCAAGCTCTTAGCATGTCTTCTAACATCTGAATGGTGCGTTTGGATTGTCCATCGGTCTAAGGGTTAAATACTGTACTAAAGCAAGGCTTCATTTCCAAAGTAGTCTGTAAATTGCACCAAAACTGTGATGTAAAGTGTCTCGATCGGAAACGATAAAAGTTAGAATCCCGTGCATTACCCTAGTTTTCTGTGAAGGCGCTAAAGCCTAATGACGTAATATCCTGACGATTGTCATTACTCATAGATCTACTAGGCAAGGTTTTGAAGGTCGATAGGCAAAACATGCGCTGGGTTTAATAAGGATTGTCTCAAGAATCAATCATAGGGTAGTAAATGGGTAAACATGTAGCTAAGAATTTCGAATGGCATACTAGGCTATATGAGATACAGTTGGGGTTAAGGAGGTTAAGAGGTGGCGAACAAGTTCTTTACCAAGATTGAACGAGGAATATTTCCCAAGATGGTTCAAAAGGTGGGTTAGGTTAAGTCAAGGGGCCATAGTTAAGGCAATCACTGTTGACCCATATTGAGAGGTCGGTTGAGGCTTAGATGCCTTGGAGATAAGAGATTAACAATTAATAAATATAGCAAAAGGGGATGTTTCTCAAGACTAATATGTGCAACATCAGATCTTGACAAAAGAGATGTTTAAATAATGGGTAGCCAAACTAGATATTTGCCCTAAAGTTACGTCGGCCTAACGTACTTCAATTCAAGCATCCAAGTTGACTCCCTAGGTTGGGATTTTTAAGAATTCTCAAAATTACTTTAGCTGGGTGTAGTATTGAAGTCAAGGAAAGATGAATGGTGGCAGAAGATCTTAATAATGTCGAATGTTTGGGGCTAAAGGAATGATATTGAGTTCTACGAATAAAGAGTTAGTTCAAGGATGATGACTTGAATTGAAGGGCAATCAAATGCAAATACTAGTTGTTGTCTAGGCATGGATCAACAATGAAAATTCAAAGATAAAGGTATTTTCTAGGATAAAATTCCCGATAGGGTTACCAACTAGACTTAGGTTCATAAGGGTTTTCTACGAACGATACTGGACAGCATTGCTGAGGACCGGTGCTATTAGAAGGAAGGATAAGCAAAGAATTTCAACCGAGTATAAAAGTTTATACAAAAACTTAGGGTAAATAAGAATGAAACTTATAAGGACGAAGTTATGGGGTTCTAACGGTCGAGGTGGCATCTGAAACTTCTCCTAGTGCGTACTCCCGTCTACCCCCCATAAAATAAGATAACTCATTGCACAAATCTCCGATCTTCGATCTCGATGCCCTTACTCATCCTTCGCACGCAGATTCCCCTCTACTCTTGATCCTAGTAATGTCCTAACACGACTCGCTTTAAGACTTAGATGCAATAGATTTTTGTTCTTATAATATACAGATGATAATTATATTTAAAACAACGCACCCTACAAAGCTTTTACGCAACAGAACGCATGGTTTCTGATAACCCAAGGCCTGAAGGTTCATTAAACCTAGGCTCTGATACAACTGTGGCGCCCCGTCCTCTGGGCACGTCAGGACATACATAAGTATAGATAAGAAAAATATTCTAGCCATTCATTTATATTTAGATATCATAAATATTTCATCAATAAGAGTTTTAAAACGTTCAAAATACATAACGATTACTGTTTTACAAAAGATTTAACAAAAATTACAATAAGCCTGTGGAAACTAAACAAAAGAACAAAAAAGGGTGAACTTTAGTTTCTTCAATTGCATTGTCGAGGTCGGCTCGTCCCCACCACTCACCTTGCTCTTCAAAACCTTCTTTTTCTTCGGTTGCGACTTTCTTTAAAGAATATTTTGCCTCACCTGTGGCACAAATGCAATGAGCTAAAACCCATAAGCAAATTTTCTAAATCGTATAACAAACTCACAACAAAATATCCTATAATACATTTCATATAATACCCAATACAATTTACGGTCAAAGAGACAGACAATTTAACGTTTTCAATAGGGTAAGCATGTATAAGAGCAATTGTGCGAATGCGTGATGCAGATGAATGCAATGCAATCAATTTTGTTTTCTAGTCCAAACTTAAACTTAAGTTATTCTAAGCTCTTCCAAATCGAGGTGAACCATCCTAAACCCAATGATCCCAATCACGCTGACCAAATCTACCGACCGACAAAGAGCGTTCCTTAAGCCGTGGGATGACTACGTAGCGGACTAAGTGTCCAGCAGGGTCATTACTGACGGCAAGGGCATGGACAAGTCAACACTCAGGCTCTCGAATCTCAGGTCAAGGTCATATGTGGGATCGTGAAATCTAACTCCTATTATTATGCCACCCGAACTGCCTTCGCCAAAAATATACATCATAAACAATAAGGTGCATTTAGCACTTGGGAAAAAATCATCCCAAAATAAATCAGGACATATGGCCAATATCACATTTAGGGCATTTAGCCAATATCACAATATTTTAATTCCATCAATTACGGTACCAACCCTAAGGATTAATTTTTTTTTTTTTTTCTCAAAACAAAACGGTGAACCCCGTGAAACCCAACCCAATGGTGATGTGATATGATATATGCAACTGTTATTTACAATTTACATGTATAAATTAATCATGGCGTTGGCTAAAATGACATATGTATGTTTTGCATGGAGTTGTAAACTTATGAGCATAGTGCACAAGTATATGAAGCACAAGCAATATTTTATGTAACTTGGATTGAACCTATTGGCATGGTTTCTATTCATCAAATTGTCAATTTCATATACCAATCACACACATAATTTATTTAAAACTCATGTGTTCAAATTCCACAATGTTACATACTACTCATACACTTAGCCAAAATTAGATAATTGTTCAAGCGCAATTTTAAAATTATGACAGTGTTTTGAGGTACCTAGACATAGATTTAATTTATGATTTTTGAATACCAATTAGATAAAAATATTTTCTATAACTTTTATTTTTAGCATTAAGGTTATATCTTAAGGAAAAGGGGTCATTTATTTTACTTAAATGAAAATCGTTCAGCATTTTACAAAGAAAAACACAGAATTTGGTCATCTGTTGACCACAGTTTTGGGGCATCAATTCAAGGGATATAAGTCTGATTTGTAGTAAGGTTTTAGTTTAAGGTGTTCCCTACAAGTGACATGTTTTTAGCTAGGGCAAGTTGTTTAGAAAACGTTAGTGATTTTGGTCAATTTATAAAAATGGTTCAGTCAGCCTAAAAATGGTCTACAAAATAGGTTTTTAATAGAGAATGCTCAAAACCTTTGGGGTACCATATGTGGGTATTTTTGGCTGATTTGTGTTCAGTATTTAGTTTAATATGTTATCTATATTTTTCATGTTTACCATTTTAAAATTTGTCACGTCCCAAACTCCGGGTCACGTGAAAAGGCTTACATTGCATGGATTGTATATAACCGAGAGAATACACTCTCAAATAAAACATACATGCATTGTATATAACTGCCAAAAGGCTTACATTGCACGGCCCCAATGCCGAAAAACATGTTACAGCCTACATGTTTAAAACGAGCAAAAAGGAAGACTACAGATCTTCTGCTCCCCTCCAGCAACCCTGGATCAACCTACGTGACCGGTACCTGAAAAATATTTCAAATCCCACACTGTAAGTTAAAGCTCAGCAAAAACTAGAAAAAATTTGTAATATAAGCTAAGCATGCTAGGAAAGTGAGGTGTAGTTTTCAACTCTCTTTCAAGCCTTAAAACAGTTGAAAATAGTTTTAGATCACGAGTTATCAGAGCCAAGAAATAGTTTGATAACACGACTCGCATGAGTCCCTAAGATAACAGAAATATACATATGCAACACATGAATATATATCTAAATCGACTTCACAAGCTCCGATAAGCTAACTCATGCAATCCATGCACTATGCCCAATGCACTATGAGCAACACACCCAACTCATATCTCTTCAGGACCTCGTTTCCATCCTTCAGATTCACACACACACACGCCTTTAGGACCACGTTTTCGTCCTTCAAACTCACGCACACCTGCATCGTCAGGACCACATTTTTGTCCTTCAGATACTCACACACAAGTGCATCATCAGGACCACATTTTTGTCCCTCTGATTGTTGCACACATGAATGTATCGTTAGGACCACGTTTTCATCCCTCCGATACCCACACACGCACACATGCATCATTAACCAGGGTTAACATATATCAGACCACATTTCTGTCCATCGTTAGCCAGGGCTAACATTCATCGGGCCACATTTTTTCCCATTGTCAGCCAGAGCTAACGTGCATACCAATATCACGTAAGACGACATTTTCGTCTTACATCATGTATAAATAAAACTAAGTTATAAATGCAAAAAACCACATATATCCTTCACATCATGATGCCACCCGTTACATAACCGACATCTAATCACATGGACAATCAACAACCCACAAAACCAAGCCTAACCCAAAGGCCAATACTAAACCCCTCAAACCACGAGGTAACAAAACACCACCTTTCCTCCAAAGGTGCCATGAGCCCAAACACGCTCGATACTCAACCACAACACACACAACCGTGCTCTAACAACCCACATCTAGCCACACATGTCACCCCTAAGGACAGCACCTAAACAAATACCCGAGGCCACAACACGACCCCTAAAACCACAACATGGCCAATCGAATCCCAAAAAGAATCTAACAGTATTTCAATTGACTAATCCCATAATCAATCAACTGAATACTGTCGAAAACCAAGGAACCAACCATGAAACGACAACACAAAATAGCCCAAGTCCAGTCGACTGAACCCCCCCTCTAGGTGACCCAAACAACACACTGGAATCTCGCCAAAAATGCCCAAAAACCACTGTCCAGTCCACTGACCCTACGGTCCAGTCAACCAAACCTCAAGAACCAAGATCCAGTCGACCGAACCACTCGGTCCAGTCGACTAAACCGAGGCGAGAATAATTTCTAAACACTATTTCGGCCTCCAAAACCTCGATCCAAAGCCTCCAAACTCCCATCCAACACTCTTGGACATACACACGCCCAGGCCTAACCTCAAAACCATGAAAGAAATAGCCGACACCCAATTTCATCCACCGAAATCGACGAAAAATTCTTTTAAATCCCATAAACCCAAATGGAGACAAAATCAGATCTCATGCATTTTAATCAGTAAAAACACGCACAATTACACGTAGCACGCTTATAAGACATGAGAGTCTAAGATCCTACATCGGTGAGTTGAAAACTTGATGCCTCGAACCACGTGCAAAATCGAGCTTTGCCAAAATAAAATTCTGTCTGGATGGATGTGTAGACCACGATGCCAAAAGTAAGGATCTGCTGTTGGATCATCAAAAAATGAGCCCCGGGTGCCCGAAAAGTTAGAGAGAAGGCAGAGAAAAAATAGAAGAAATTTAGCCGGAATGTTTTGAAAATATCTAACTCCAGATATTTATAGGCCTTCAAAATATATTTTTTTAAAATTTTTTAAAACTCGCACCGCAACGCGCCACGACCTCAGAAACCTACCCCGCATGCATATCTAACCCCGATTATGCATCTAAAAACCATATAAACATGTAAAATCGAAAATAGGAAACACGCATCGAAAAATGACAAAAAAAATGGGTCAGGGTCTCACAACTCTACTCCCTTAAAGAAATTTTGTCCCCAAAATTCAGCACAAGATCAAAAGAAACAACCCTGTCGATCGTAATCGACACAGGTACACGATATGGTTAGCCAAACTATTCCTAGGATATAGTCAAATAGGGTCAGGCATCCTAAATAATGGCCAACTATCTCAAAGACACAGGATCTACAACCCACCTCAACCTCACATATTCATCAACCGCTGCCTCAACACAACACCCCACCCACGGAATCCATCACCAACTCCAAAACAGATGCAACAAGGAAATGCAATGCTCAAACATCGGTAAGAACACTGGCTCAAATCTGTACACTCAAAAAGTACCTCTGCTCACTGAAGGCATAGCTGCATCCTCAGGCACGACCGGTGCCCTCAAAGAACTAGGAGCTATGAGAGCATATGATCTAGGTAATGTAGCTCTGGTATGTCTGCCATAACCCGGCACTGTCGGCTGTCGTAGCGACTTAACTGAAGCTCCCCTATCTGTTACTTGGGAAGTCTGAACTGTTGGAGGCTGCTGTCGATCCAGCACAAACAAACCCTCTGGTGTGCCCACTGTACTCGACGCATCCTCCATCTGGGGACAAGTCCTACGAATATGTTCCGTCTGACCACACCCATAGCAAATTGGCAGTTCCCTTCCCTACGACAACACTAGTGCAAAACTCTGGGAATTCTTCGACTATAAGCAATCCGTCACACAATGCCTAGGTTGCCTACATCAATAACAAATCAACTCCCTCTGCTCCAGTCTTCCCGTTGAGACTACAGGAGGCGAGGATACAAAAGCCTATGGCTGATACGACCCCACTAGATACGAACTCGGACCAGGCATCCGTTGACGCTTATCATTACGTCCCCAGAACTATGCACGTCCCTCGTCTTGCTGACCCCTACTGTCTCTATCTATGCGGGTCTCGTTCAAAGTGTCTTCCACCTTCATGGTGGTCTCCACTAACTCCGTAAAAACATACATCTTGAAATTTTCCACTTGATCTCTGATAGCGGGCCTCAAACCCCTCTCGAACCTCTTTGTACGGAACTCATCAGTGGGCACAATCTCTTATGCAAACTGGGATAAGCTAGTAAACTCAGCCTCATACTCAACTACTGTCATCGTCCCCTAAGTCAAGAAAAGGAAGTCCTCTCTGTACCGATCCCTCAAAGTCGCAAGAAACGATTTCTCTAGAAACACCTTTGTGAACGCCTCCCAAGTGTCTCTAACTATAGTCCTGGCAAACTTTCACCACATGTGAGCACTGCCCCTCAGCTGGAAGGCAGCAAAAGTAACTCTCATATCATCTTCCTTTATCTGAAGTGTGTCCAAGATCCTGGTGACCAGCTCCAGCCATTCAGTGGCTACCGTGGGGTTGGGATCCCCAGAAAAGGTAGGAGGTTCCAGACGTTGGAACTCGCACATTGCGACCGTCACCCTTGGTTCAGGTACACTCTCTCTTCCCCTAGAAGCCTTAGCCAGCTACCAGATGGAGCCGACCATCTCACACAACAGATCTCCGTCAACAGGTCCTTGAGGTGCATTAGTATCCCCAAAATTTGGGACTATAATGTCCCTTCGGCCAGAACCACAGCCACTGCCTCGACAATAACCTCGTCCTCCCTACGTGGACATCGCATCTATATAAAAAGGACAGGACATAAGACACATCACATCGCATTAACATAAACGCTAACCACATAAGCATACTAACACATAAGCACATAGGTTCATGCTAAACAAACCCCACATACCGAGGAGAGCCGACAAGAATGACGCGTCAGTCTGGACAACCTACTCAGATTCTTTGCTAGAAATCATGTCAGCTAAACGCATTTCTAATTTGGCTCCCAAGTTTTTTAATCCAAATGCCTAAATGCAAGACTAATCAATCCTACAGTTCCACCTCCATGCTCACATATACACATCATACTTATGCCTAACATGCTAACACGTTCATATTATCAAAACATCTAAACACATGTAGTCAAGCACACGCAATCAACCTCACACAGTGATATACCCTCTTTCCACAGTTTTTAGGTATTCGAATCTAGAGCTCTGATACCAAGCTGCCATGCCCCAAACTCCAGGTCATGTGAAACACTCACAAATAACTAAATGTAACACCCATCCCAAGAATGCACTCTCAAATAAAACATATATGCATTGTATATAATCGCCAAAAGGCTTACATTACACGGCCCCAACGCCAAAAAATATGTTACAGCCTATATGTTCAAAATGACCAAAAAGGAAGACTATAGATCTTTCACCCCCCCACCAGCAACCCCGGATCAACCTACGTGATCGGTACCTCAAAAATATTTCATATCCTACACCGTGAGCCAAAGCTCAGTAGAAACTAGACAAAGCATGCAATATAAGCTAAACATGCTAGAAAAATGAGGTGCATTTTTTGACTCTCTTTCAAGCCTTAAAACAGTTGAAAACAGTTTTAGATCACAACTCATCAGAGCCAGAAAATAGTTTGATAACACGACTCGCACGAGTCCCAAAGATAACAGGTATATATATATGCAACACATTAATACATATCTAAACCAACTTTCACAAGCCTCGATAAGCTAACTCATGCAATCCATGTACTACGCCCAATGCACTATAAGCAACACACCTAACTCATATCTCTTCAGGACCTCATTTTTATCCTTCAGATTCACACACACACACACACACACAACTTTAGGACCACGTTTCTGTCCTTCAGAGTCACGCACACCTGCATTGTTAGGACCACGTTTTCGTCCTTCAGATACTCACACACAAGTGCATCATCAGGACCATGTTTCCGTCCCTCTAATTCTCATACACAAGAATGCATCGTTAGAACCACGTTTCCATCCCTCCGATACCCACACACGCACACATGCATCGTTAACCAGGGTTAACATATATCGGACCACATTTTCGTCTATCGTTAGCCAGGGCTAACATTCATCGGGCCACATTTTAGCCCATCGTTAGCCAGCGCTAACGTGCATACCAATATCACGTATGACCACATTTCCATCACATCATGCATAAATAAAACTAAGCTATAAATGCACAAAACCACATATATCCTTCACATCATGATGCCACTCATCACATAACCGACATCCAATCACATGGACAACCAACAACCCACAAAACCAAGCCTAACCCGAAGGCCAACGCTAAACCCCTCAAACCATGAGGTCAAAAAATACCACCTTTCCTCCAAAGGTGCCATGAGCCTAAACACGCTTGATACCCAACCACGATGCACACAACTATGCCCCAACAACCCACATCTAGCCATGCACATCACCCCTGAGGACGGCACCTAAACAAAGACCCGAGGCCATGACATGACCCCCGAAACCACAACACGACCAACCGAACGCCAAAAAGAATCCAACAGTATTTCAATAGACTAATCCCATAATCAATCAACTAAATACCGTCATAAACCAATTGAAAACCAAGGACCCAACCATGAAACAACCACACAAAATAGCCCAGGTTCAGTCGACTGGACCCCCCTCCAGGTGACCCAAACAACACACTGGACTCTCATCAAAAATGCCCAAAAACCTCTATCCAGTCGATCAAACCCCACGGTCCAGTCGATTGAACCGAGGCGAGAATCGTTTTTGAACACTGTTTCAGCCTCTAAAACCTCGATTTGAAGCCTTCAAACTCCCATCCAACACCCTCGGATATACACACGCCCAAGCCTAACCACAAAACCACGAAAGAAACACCTGACACCCGATTTCATCCACCGAAATCGACAAAAAACTATTGTAAACCCCAAAATTCAACTTGAAACAAAATCAGATCTCATGCATTTTAACTGGTAAAAACACGCACGATTACACGTAGCACCCTTATAAGACATGAGAGTCTAGGATCCTACCTCGGTGAGTTGAAAACTTGACACCTTAAACCACGTGCAAAATTGAGCTTCGTCGAAATAAAATTCTGTCTGAATCGATGCGTAGACCACGATGCCAAAAGCAAGAATCCGCTGTTGGATCGTCGAAAACTAAGCCTCGGGCCCCCGAGAAGTTAGAGAGAAGGCAGAGAGAAAATGAAGGAAACTTAGTAGAGAAGTTTTGAAAATATCTAACTCTAGATATTTATATGCCCCCAAAATATTTTTTTTTTAAATTTTTTAAATTTGCACCGCAATACCCCATGGCCCGAAAAACCTGTCATGCATGCATATCTAACCCCAATCATGCATTTAAAAAGCATATAAACGTGCAAAATCAAAAACAGGAAACACGTGTCGAAAAACGCCAAAAAAAGAAATGGGTCAAAGTCTCACAGGATTTGGCTACTAAACACTTATGGTTTTGGTGTCACAAAAAGATGTAACAGATGGCTCTGTCAGTCACTGAATCTCAATAGTGACTTTGGAAAGAATTTTGACCTATGAAGACTTTCTATTTTTTGCTCTTTTTTGGTGGACAATAAGATAAATATGTCCTATACAAGTTTTATATTTTGACCCTAGCTCTGTTCCTACTCTAACTTAGGGTTTTTAGGTCTGTAACTCAAAGTGGTCAAGATCTGACACTCTTTGAAAAAAATGACATATCTGAAGTTCTATCCAACGAAATCACTTCAAACTAATTTTGTATAAGAGAGAACTCAACAATATAGGTCTAGACATAAAAATCACTTTAAGATCATTTTTTTACAATTAGTTGTGATATTTTAAAGTTCGTAGCAAAAAGAAGGTAAGCCTAGAAAATCAAGTTGTTTAAGATTTTGATAGCTGAATTCATGTGGTGTCCACTTTTTACGTATTTTCTTTGCAGGCATGTCATAAACTCATATAAATCAAAACTCCAGAACATATTCAAGCTATAAAACTCAAAAATATACACATGTAAGCACATGTAAGGCTTAATCTTACACTAACAGTCCACTATTCACACCTACAAACGCATTTTTGAGTTAATCTTTATTTCTTATTTTTATGGTTGATTATAGAGCTAGATGGATTAAGGGCTATCTTATGAGAGAATATCAGAAGGTTTTAGGGGATTTACTTACTTGTTTTGATGCTCTAAAGGTTGAGAAACGGTGGAACTTGGCTTTGTAGCTCACACCTTTAACCTTCCTAACTTCTCCTTCCTTCTTCCTTCCTTCTTCTCTTTTTCTTCTCTTGAGAACACTTAGAATATTTTTCTAAACTCTCTCCCTCACTATGTTGCACAAAAATGTGGAGGAGAATGAGGGATATAGGACCTTATTTATAGAAATTTTGGTAATGTATTTAATAATTAAAGTGTAAGTATTTTTTTTTATTTTTTTAAACTTTGATTGGTTGCATGGGAGGTGTGAATGCTTTTGAGACTTAGAAAAATCAAATATGGCAACTAGGGATTTCGTCTACGGGCCGTTTGGGGTAGACCAAAAGCTATTTTGCATTAACTTAGGGTTTAAATTGTATTTTGGTACCATTTTGTGCAAGAAAATGTATAAAATATTAATTTTATGTATCTTTTCGGTATCTAAACCTACTAAAACCTATTATGTTAATGTGTTTATAATTAATTTAATCTTCTCATGATTTATTATAATTTTGATAGCAATTAATTAAATAGGTGTAAGCTTTTAAGCTAAATTAAGTTAATTTGACTAGAATTGACTTTTTGACTTATTTATTGTATAGAGGCTTTAAATAATTATTTATTTATTTTTTCTTACCTATATTATTATATTATGGTGCATATTACTTGTTTAAAAAGTCTTGGCTCATAAAAATACTTAATTTGTATAATTTTTTCTTATTTTTAAGCTTAAAAAGGAAAAAAGGGACTTTTTGTACACTACTCCCAATGTGGCAAGCCATGCAAGGGTATTTTTATCATTTTTATTGTTATGTTGTCTTTTGTTATTTAATTTTATCTAAATACTTGATTTAGGGTGTCTATGTGTCAAAACTTGAGTTTTTATGACTTTTTACTATATTATGGGCAAAAATGGTCATTTCACTCTAATTATGAGAATTTTTTATTTTCAATCTTATATTTCATGTTATTTACATAATTTAAAATGTTAGGAGTCTTCTCTAAGTATTAGGGCTTTGTCTCTGAGTATGTGGTCTTCTTTAGGATTTTCGGATCGAATTTGGATTCGAATTGAGTTAGGGTTTTCATTCTTCTAGCGACATAAGATCTCGTCAGCTAACCGCCGCTAATACTATGATTTAGGCTTAATTAAAAGTGTTGGACTTTGTAATTTTATTTGGGCCCTATTTCTAACCTTTTTCATGATCTATGTTTTTTTTGGGTCAAGTTGTAGAATTGTGTTCCTATGATTTTATGTGGTTTTAGAGTTTTAAATTTTTGATGTCAACTGTCCTCAATGGTTCTGGGTTTAAATATTATGTTTTAGGGTTTCGTTTTTATTTGATTAAAAGAATATGTAAAATTACACTTGAGTCTTGTTTGTCTTTTTCGTAATTTCTCTATTTTATTGGACTAATTTATAAGTTTATGATTGTTTATGATTTTCAGTTTCTAGAATTCAATATTAGAGAATTCTTTATTCTGGAGGGTTTTATTTTGAACCTTAGGATTTTGTTTCTGTTCTAACCCAATTTTTTTGGGGGTTCTTTGTGGATTTTCGTCGCTAATTTCTCTAATCTAAAATCGAGTACTTTTATATTTTTGTTCATGAGTTAGTGTCTGTTGTAGGAATGGATAAGGATTACCTCGGAGACTTTCGTGTAGATAATGAGAATTGAGGGACTTGCGTGTAATTAGGACTAAGATTATTGTTGACTTCTAGAATGATTATAGAAAACGTTTATGGTATTTTTCATAATAGGTGTGTAGCTTAGCATGGATTTACCAATTGTGAGGTGTAGAGGGCTAAAAGTGTAATTATTTTAGCCTTTGCGTATATTTTCTTCTTAATTATTGAGTTGGTACTTAGCTTTCCTATTCTTTGGACTTTGAGCCTTATTATTTGTGTACGTCTTCGATTTGGGTCATTTTTAAAATTTTGTTATTGTTCTTGGACCAAATTGAAATTTTCCTTTCCCTTATAGTGTTCTAGGGTTTTTGGTTCTCAGATCCGATTCTAGGTGAAATCCTTTGAGACTCTTAATCTTAATCTAACCCTAATATGAAAATCTAATTTTTGGTGATTTAATGTTCTTAATTCAGAGGCTTAGAAAAATCGGGTCATGACAATCTACCCCCCTTAAAACAAATTTTGTCCTTGAAATTTCCAAGCAAGCCTTTCTCTGAAATGCGTTGTTTTTGAATTGTTCGTATAATGCCTTTCTGCTCTCAGCGCAACTGTTGTGTCTACTCTAAGCTATGGCACGACGTTGACAGATCATCTTGATCTTCCTAGTTGTCTCGTTTGCGTGGTCTGGTCTTAACAGAATGATCTTCTAACTATCTGATGTCCAGGGTTGTCTTATCAGCATGTAGAGTTTTGGGTACCTCTTCCACTGTCTTGATTATTCTCTGATTGGTAGCCAATCTAGGGTAAAGCAAACATGATGAGGAAGGATGGTTGGGGGTAGTAGTCTAGTTCTGCGAGTCTGTTGTTGTTTAGTACAAGATCCCATCTGTTGTCTCCCTTGTTGTTCTTTGTAGCTAGCTTGTGAGTACAACTTGATAGGAACGAATCTCCTCAATGATTTCTCATATCCAGAGTTACTCTTCTTTTGGTTCCAAATCCTTTTTGAATCTGCTAACTCTAATTCCACTGCTAGTGCTATCCGTACGACTTGTGCATAAGTGGGAAGCTGCATGCAGACAATCCTTCCCCGAATTGATGGCTCCAGGCTCCACTCAATTTTTCCCGCTTTCGACTCTTCATTTAGTATAATGGCTACAGCAAAGCGGCTCAACTCCTCGAAACGGTTAGCATACTGGATTACCGTCATCGATCCTTGTTTAAGTTCTAGGAATTCTCTAATCTGTCCCTGACGGAGGGGAGCAAAAAAATTACTTCTCCAAAAATAACCCTTTGAACTGATCCAATGTTAAGGCTGCCACGTCTCAGGTGTTGTTGATCATAGATCACCAACAGTCTACTTTTCCTTCCAATAGGTGAGCTGCTAAAACTACCCGATCTATCTCAACTTGAATTCCTATTGAGTTGAATAACTTCTTGATGGCCCCCAGCCACTCCTTGGCCACTTTCGATTCTACTTCTCCTCCACACGTAGGGGCTCATTGTCTTCTAAGCTCCAATAAGAACCACGCTCTATTACGCACATGGGAATAGTTAATGCTGGTGGCAAGCCCTCGTAAGACTTGGATAATCCAGGTGCTTCGTCATTTATGGATCCACTAGATTGTTGGTGGTGGTTTGGTCGTCTACCAGCCATCCTAAAAAAAGGGTGTCTTATGATTTAGGGGGTGTTTCAATTATTGATTATTTTCACGTTTTGAGATCTTGTGGATTTAAGTTTGAGGTTATTTTAGCATGCATTAAGTGTAAGATAATACTTATATTTTATATCATTCAAGCTCGGGTGCATAGCCAATACAAGGTTTCAAAAAGGTTCACAAAATACACATACAACATTGAAAGAAAAGAAAAGATTCAACGCAGAGCTCGCTAGGGCCTATCTAAAACCGACACAGGTAGAAACATCGGACGACTGTCTTATGCTCCTAAAGGTTGTAGAGTTTCTTCTGGCTCCTGACGCTTGATTCTGACATGTTGGTACGTAGGGTTTGAGGGTCTCCTCCCAGTTGAGGGTGTGGCTCGGATCAGGTTCGTACTTTCGCAACATCGAGATGTGCAATACATTGTGAACATCTGCAAGCTGAGGTGGTAAGGCTAAGCAATAGGCGATTGCTCCTACTTTGGCTAGGATCTTGAACGGGCCAATATACCTAGGTGATAGCTTCCTTCTCCTTCCGAATTGAATTACCCTTCGCCAAGGCTAAATTTTGAGAAACACTTGGTCTCCTACGTTGAATTCCAAGGGCCACAATTGTTGGTTGATGTCGCTTTTTTTGTCGATTCTAAGCGGTAGTAAGACGCTGTCGAGCCAATTTAATCTTTTCGGTGGTCTCAAGCATGATGTCTGGTCTTAGCAAACTGGTCCCTTCGGTCTTTGCCCAACAGAAGAGTGATCTGCACGGTTGGCAGTAGAGCGCTTCGTATGGTGGCATACTAATACTGGCTTGGTGGCTATTGTTGTAAGCGAACTCGTCAAGCGGTAAGTGCTTCTCCCAACTTCCTTCGAAGTCCATAGCGTAAGCTCTCAGCATGTCTTCTAACATCTAAATGGTGTGTTCGAACTATCCATTGGTCTAAGGGTGAAAGGTTGTACTAAAGCAAGGCTCTGTTCCCAAAGTTGTTTGTAAATTGCGCCAAAACTGTGATGTAAAGCGTCTCAGTCGAAAACGATATAAGTTGAAATCCCGTGCATTACCCTATTTTTCTGTGAAGGTGCTAAAGCCTAATAACGTAATATCCTGACGATCGTCGTTACTCACAAATCTACTGGGCAAGGTTTTAAAGGTCGATAGGCAAAACATGCACTGGGTTTAATAAGGATAGTCTCAAGAAAAGCGATCATAGGGCAATAAATGGGTAAACAAGTAGCTGAGAATTTCGAATGACATACTAGGTTGAATGAGAGACAGTTGGGGTTAAGGAGGTTAAGAGATGGTGAACAAGTTCTTTATCCAGATTCAACGAGGTAAATTTCCCAAGATGATTCAAAAGGTGGGTTAGGTTAAGTCAAGGGGCCAAAGTTAAAGCAATCACCATTGACCCAGATTGAGATGTCGGTTGAGGCTTAGATGCCTTGGAGATAAGAGATTAACAATTAATGAATATTACAAAAAGGGATGTTTCTTGGGACTAATTTGTGCAACATCAGATCTTGACAAAAGATATGTTTAAACAATTGGTAGCCAAACTAGATATTTTTCTTGAAGTACGTCGGCCTAATGTACTTCAATTCAAGCATCCAAGTCGATTCCCCAGGTTGGAATTTTTAAGAATTCTCAAAATTACTTTAGCCGGGTGTAGTATTGAAGTCAAGGGAAGATGAATGGTGGCAGGAGATCTTAATAATGTCAAATGTTTGGGGCTAAAGGAATGATATTAAGTTCTACGAATAAAGAGTTAGTTCAAGGATGATGACTTGAATTGAAGGACAAACAAATGCGAATACTAGTTGTTGTCTAGGCATGGCTTAACAATGAAAAATCAAAGATAAGAGTATTTTCTAGGATAAAATTTCCAATAGGGTTACCAACAAGACTTGGATTCATAAGGGTTACCTACAAACGATACTGGACAACATTGCTGAGGACCGGTGCTATTAGAAGGAAGGATAAGTAAAGAATTTCAACCGAGTATAAAAGTTTATACAAAAACTTAGGGTAAACGAGAATGGAACTTATAAGGATGAAGTTATGGGTTTCTAACGGTCGAGCTGATAACTAAAACTTCTCCTAGTGCGTACTCCCATCTAGCCCCGTTAAAATAAAATAACTCGTTGCACGAATCTCTTATCTTCGATCTCGGTGCCCTTACTCATCATTTGCACACAGATTCCCCGTTACTTCTAATCCTAGTAATGTCCTAACATGACTCGCGTTAAGACTTAGACGCAATAGATTTTAGTTCTTATAATGTATAGATGATAATTATATTTAATACAACGCACCCTACAGAGCTTTTACGTGGCAGAACGCATGATTTCTCATAACCCAAGGCGTGAAGGTTCACTAAACCTAAGCTTTGATACCAACAGTAACGCCCCGTCCTCCGGACACATCGGGACATACATAAGTATAGATAAGGGAAATATTCTAACCATTCATTCATATTTAGATATCATAAATATTTCATCCTTGAGAGTTTTGAAACGTTCAAAATACATAGCTGTAGACACACCAATTTGACCCCGCCTAATCTTAGATGAATCCGATGATGAAAACAGGTGGAATAGTGTTTCAGTTTGATCCTCGGAAAGTAATTCAGGCTCCGTATTTGAATTTGCAACGTTCAAACCAATGAAATTTTTTCGAACCTTTGAAACTTGCTGCCCAAGTAAAGTGACCGCCATGTTCATTGTGGCGATCGCTAATAGGATCTCTTGGAAACCTTAGCCAAAAGTGGCGACCGCCACCTCTAACCTAGCGACCGCCAACTTATATTGTGGCGACCGCCATAGAACTTTGTGGAACCCTTCAAAAACATGGCGACCGCTATGTCCAATAGTGGCGACCGCCATCTCCAATTGGCCTGACATGCCCAAAAACTTGGCAACATCTCATTGGTTGAAGAACTCTATAAATATCGTACATCTTGTACGTTTTCAAAGACAAAAAATTAGTAAGAGATTTAGTGAGAGAAATTCTGCCGAGTTGTCGAGCAATTTTGAGTCCCGTTACCGAAACCTTGCCGAGATAAAGAGATCCAAACCCCTGACGCCTACATTGAAGCCTTGCTTGGATCACCACCCGAGGAGTAGACCGTTGAAGCACATTCCCGACTTGAGGACTCTCCGACAATCTAGGTACCTCGTTTGGATCCCTGATTCTTCTAAACTCCATTTCCTCTCTATTGAAGTGATCGGGTTAACTTTCAATTTTAATTTATGCATTTCTTTTGTTTATGTAGTTAACCATGCTTATTGTTTAAATTGCTTCATTTAGTTTAATCTTTTTAATTAATTGCTTAGTTTATACATCCACATGAAACACATTGTCTTTTTCTTTAATTCATTCATCAAAGTAGTGCTAATATATTTTGGTAATTACAACTTGTTAGTGTTGTTAATTGTTATCATAATACACTTATATTTATGTGAATGTAGTAATTAATACTATATTTCACATTTTAATAAAATAGTTGTATTTAATTTTTTTTATTTTTCTAGCATTCTTTTCTTTTCTTTTTTTTTGTAATATTAATATTCTCTTCTTTTAAGTGTTAGTTTAAAAATTTTTCATTTATTTTCCATATTCGTTTCTTTTCCTTGTAATATCATTTTAATTTTTATTTCCTTTTCCATGTAGTGTAGCTTTAATTTCTTTTCCTTTCTTTCTAAGTCTCATTTTATTTTCTCTATTACTAATATTTTATTTTCTTTTCTTTTAATTTAATGTTCTTTTTTTCTAGCTTTTATTTTGTATCTTTTTCTTTTCTTTTAATGTTAATATAATTTCTTTTGCTAGCATTTTATTTCTTTTTCTTCTATTTTAACACTAGTTTTAAATTTTCTTATAATGTTCCATTTTCTTTTTCTTTTAGTATTAGTGTTTCTTTTATCTTAATAATAGTATTTAGTATAAACCACCATTTTATTTTTTTATATAGCTCTATTTTTTTTTCATAACACTTAGTTTTTTTCTTTCATACTATTAAACCAAAAAAGAATCACAAAATATTCTTTTAATAATTAAAACTCATTAGTTTATTTTATTTTTTTTATTTTTTTTTGATTTAAAATAAAAAATGTGTGAATAGTTAGTTTTGTTTTAGTAGTCTAATAGCATTTTCTAAAACCTCCTTATTTTGGCTTAATTTTTCTTTTGTAAAGCTTTTCTTTTATTTCTTTTTCTTTCAAATCTTTAAACATTTTCTTATCATAAAATTTTTTTATTAGGTTCCATCATTTTGGTAAACTTTTAATGTAGGAATTTCACATGTTTTTATTTTGATTATGCTTTTGATAGTTTAAGAATATGCATGATTAGTTTAGTATCATGAATTGTTTAGCTCATTTTTGTAGCAAATTCATATTTAGGTCGTTTTAGTAACTTCTACCATGTTTTTATTATTTTATGCATAATATGATAGTTTAGGTCATTTTTGTGAATATTGCATGTGGGAGTGTTCCATGTATCCTTTAGTTAGAAATTGCACGCTATAAGATTTAGGATTTTTAGTTTGATATTTGTTTTATTTGGAGTGCTATGTACATCTTTTATGTATTTTTCATATTTAATTTTGGATGTTCTCTATTTCTCTCTATTTTCTTTATTTGTATGAATTTGAGAGATTCTATTAAAAAATCAATGATGATTAGTAGAGGCCAACCTTACGGTTGGGCAAATGGGGTGTCTAAAACCTTCTCCGATTCGTACCTTATCCTCTGAACCCTTTTCTCTGGTTAAATGTTTTCAAGATCAGTAGTCATTTTTGTTTTTCTTAGTTTTTCTCAAAAACTAAGTGGCGACTCTATTTTCAATAAAAATGGAGTTTTTAAAAGTTTGTTTTCAAGGTGTTAAAATATTTTTCTAAACATCTTTGAATTCTCATATTTTTGAAATAATTTTCAAAACCCACAAAATCCCAACGCTATAGTATTTTTTGATAACTCTACTGGGGAATAGTTTCTAAAATCAAATAAAATGGCTAGACTTGAAAGTATCATTGGTTCTTAATAAAATTTCTCATTTGCATTTTCGCACGCATATGTATTGTTCTTCAAATCCCACGGCCTGGTCGACCCGATGCCATGAACGTTCATCCGTTTCGGGGATTGTTGGGAAGATGGGAAACCCTTACTGACTGTACGCTTTTATAAGTGCAGTAAAAGAGTTTGGGCGTACTATTTGACCATGCTCTACACCACTTCAGGCATGGGAGGTATATACCTAGCTCTATCCAGAAGGTACCATGTTCGATTGACCAAAATCGGCCTTTCGCATATAGTAAACTTAGAACCTCTCATTAGGTGCTGCTAACCCTAGTAGAATTATGTATTTTTCTTAATTGTATGTTTTGCCTGCGTATTGTTAGGATTGCTTTGTTTGGGTTTATGCTAGTTCCTTTTCTGGGTTCGGCCCGAATTTTCCGTTATCCTTTGATTAGGGTAGTTTTTCACCTTCGGGTTCTTACCTGGGTTTTGTTTTTCACAATGTTTGGTTTCCACACCATAGTTTTCTCAGGGTCATGCCCGTGTATCGTTATGTAGCCTCTAGGATAGTTTCTCTCTTTCTTCCAGGTTCTCCCTAGATTGTTAGGTTCTCCTCCGCCTTTATTTAGGCTACCCTTGTCATACCTGTGAGAGATAGTTCTTTTTTTCTATCGTTATGCTGCCCATTTTCCTTAAAATTTTTGGTCAAATCGGTCCTCTCAGTCTAGTTCTATTTTCTTACAGGAGGGCCATCCATTTAGATAAACCTTTCCCTTAGAAGTTGGTTAATCTTCTCCTTAGCTGTCATCCCGAGTTGTCCTGTTGATATGCTACCAGTATGTGCCCGGCAGGGGCATTATTTCAGTCTTCGTGTTTATCTGCTCATGATTTTCTATTTTGGGTGTTTGAGATATTTGCTATCTGTTATCAAAATGCTTGTCTGGGAGGTGTTTGATACTGGTTATTCTGACTTTTGGGATATAGGTTTCTCTGTGGATTTACCGTTGGGTCAAAAAAAGTACAGTCAACACATGTCTGGGAAAGATCAGTGACAGGTAGACTCCGTAGAGTATTCGAGCAGTTAGCCAAAATGGCAGAGAACAAGGTGAACTTAATAGCTCTGATGAGAGCGATTACTGAAATATAGAGGGCTGTGGAGCAGCAAACTCAGCCTCAAAGTCAGTGTCAGGCACAAATTCGGGCAATTCAAGCCCATTTTCCAATACTGAATGAACAACATGATGACCCAAATGGTAATGGAGAAGACTTTTGGAATGACAATCAGATCCCCGATGGATCGCAAGTTGTTCCACCACCACTACGGGTCTCTCGTCAGGTGATAGTTGAGGAAAAAAATACAGCTCAATCTAGAGAATCTGCATTGGTTGAGAAAATTGTTCGAATGGAGAAGGTCCTTAGAAAGGCCAAAGGAATCGAAGAATACATGCTAGATGTTGGAGGACTATGTTTGTTTCCAGACGCTAAGCTACTAGAAAAGTTCAAAATGCCAGATATGGAGAAATTCGACAGAACTGGAGATCCCAGAATTCATCTCCGAATGTATGTTAGTACCCTGTCACCAATGAGAATTGATGACCAGTTGAAAGCTCAGCTTTTTCACCAATCTCTTTCTGGGGCAGCCCCGAAATGGTTCCTCTCCCTCGACGTAGCGAAGACCAGAACCTGGGAGAACATAGCCAAGGCATTCGTCAGCCAGTACAGCTACAATGTCCAACTAAATGTCACCACCAGAGAGCTTGAAACGACTCGACAAGAGAGACGGGAGTCTTTTGTTGATTTCCTGACTCGGTGGAGGGGTAAGGCTGCCAAAATGACAAATTGGCCCTCTGAGAAAGAGCAAGTGAGGATAGTAGTGAAGAATCTACAGTCCCCGTTAAAGCATTATTTGATCACGCAGTTACTCTCCATATTCGAGCAGTTGTTTGATGCTAGGGTTCAAATAAAAAATGCAATCCAGTCTGAGAATATCCAGAAATTCGAACCAAGCCAGAAACCCAAAAGGACCTTCCTCGCAAACAACCAAAACAAAACTGCCACCACTAACCTCGTGTCTCGCTCGAACGAGGTAAACCTGCTGAACCCATCCTCTTCTGCCTAGCCATCTAACAATACCCATCAGTCAGAAAATGGTCAACAGCAACAGAGGCCAAGGAGGGTGTTCACTCCCCTCAACATTTCATTGTCCACCGCCCTGAGTCGACTCGTCAAGAAAGGGCTTATCAAGCCATTAGACCCCATACCTGTACCGAACCCCCTACCGCCAAGATTTAATGCTTCATAATACTGCGCCTTCCATCAAGGTCACAGACATTTGACTAATAAATGTATGAGGCTGTGTCATGAGATCCAAAATCTCATTGATAACAAAGTGATCCTGCCACCATCCGCTACTCCAAAATCGAACGTAACGACTAACCCCTTGCCGAATAATGCCAGGCAAGATGGGGTAAATTACATGTCTCTCGAGGAATCAGAGGACCCGAGTCAGCACATCTGTTCAGCATACCTACCGTGCCCTCATGTTTCAGTAACTGAGGATCAGACAACATGCTCATTTATCGTGTTTAAAGGCAGTCGAGACAAGATGGAGGAATGAATTGATGGTGCTTGGGAGTGGTATCAGACAGCATTCTCAGCTATTCAACTGGAAGAAGAGGAGTGCAACGAAGAAGATGATTAGCCTTTGGATTATCCAGCCCGACCATATGGGTTTGGTCACGTGCTTGATGGCGTTACCCTTCCCCAGCATTTTGAGGAAGAGGTATATGTGGATGAAATGCAATCCTATTGGCTAGTAAGAGTTGTGCTGAAGTTTGACGAAGCAAAATGGATCAATTTTTAGGCTGCTCGGGAACAGCGGGTGGACTTTATCGAAGAGGATATATGGGAAGAAATTGATAACACATGGGCCATCGAAGATGATGAGGAGAGAAGAGGAAGAATGGCAATCACGGATTTAGGCAATTTATGGGCATTCGAAATCCCTCCGCTTATGAACGAGATGCGACAGACCAGTGACACAATAACAGGATTATGGGATCCCGAGAAGGGGATAGAACATCTGACCAGAAGCGGGCGACATTTCAAGCCAGCCCAGCTGAAAAAGGGGCAACCAAGTGAAAAAGAGAAGGAAAAAGAACATGAAGAAGAAGATGATGCGGTGCTGAAGCAGTTAAAGAAGACGCAAGCTAACATCAGCATTTTGGGGCTACTAATGGCCTCGCATAAACACAGACAAGTTGTGCTAAAGGTTCTGAATAAAGCCAGCGTTTCAATAGATGCTACACTAGAACAGCTGATTGGACTTATTCTGCCGACGGTAGAACCAAAAGTCATTTCTTTTTTTCTATAAAGATCTACTAGCCAAGGGAAGGAATCACAACAAACCACTGCACATTACTGTTAAGTGCCTGGACAAATGGGTCCCTATGACCCTTATCGACAACAGGTCTACATTAAATGTATGTCCGCTCAGAACAGCACTCTGTTTAGGGCTAAAGACGGAGCACTTCATACCGAGCAATCAAGGAGTCTGGACTTATGACAACACAAGGAGGGACGTATTGGGACTGGTGTCATTTGCAATATCAGTAGGGCCCTTGGAAAGGTCGATCGAGTTTCATGTGCTAGACGTATCGGTGTCTTTCAACTTGTTGTTGGGTAGACCTTGGTTGCATGACCCAAGTATCCAGGTTGTACCATCGACTCTCCATCAGAAACTGAAGTTGATAAGAAACGGGGTAGTTCTAACCATTTATAGAGAAGATAGCATTCATGTCCCAAGAGGAGGAGAGGGCTCAACTCTGTTGAAAGTACAGCATGGTGAAAATGATGTATCGCTCAGTGGCATCCAGTTCGACATAACACAAGCTGTACAAATGTTGTTGAATGAGTAGGAAATTTATATCAACCCGCAGGCAGTAACAAGGATGAGGAAAATGTCTTTTTTCCCTGGTATGGGATTAGGGCGTAAGCAGTAGGGAATCTCGAAACCCGTTCAGGTATTTCCGACTTTGCACCATTTTGGCCTTGGGTATGAGACAACCGAGGATGATTTAGAAGGGCCTAAGAAGGGACAGAAGGTCAATTATCCTAGAACGCTCAATAGACATTTTGTCAAAGAAGGAGAAGATTTCCCATACTGCGGTTTTCTAGAGCCATGGGTTGATGACGAAACCAATCAAAAGCTGTCGGGATTAGAGATCTTTTTCGATCATCAATTGTCTGATATAGAAGAAGAAGAGACAGTGAAATGGGAAGAGAAGGAGAAGAAGGTTCAAGAGGAAGACTGGGCTGACAGATTGGACAGCAATGACTTGGGAATACTTTTTAATGAGAAGATGGCCCAATAGCAGGTGACTGATTAACACTTCTTAATGATGGGCTTCAGCGCACCAGCCGATTGCACCAAGCTCATTGTTGATGTAGCTGCAAAAGATGTGAAGAATTGGACCACTGAGTCTTCTGATGTACACATTGTCTATCATGAGTCCGGGTTTGAGTCGGAGTCTGTAATCGAGGGCACATCTGTTGATGCACCTCCCCCTATTTATTCCTTCAAGTTTGTAATTCCCTCTGCCTTTAATGAAATGAATATGATTTTCGGTTACTCTGCTTTGTCTGATTTATTTCATACGCTTTCCGTCGATTTTGAATTCGATGGGGATATCCCCAAAGAATAAAACTTTTAATAAAAAGAAAAGAAAAAATGCGTGCCCAACCTATAATTGAAGAAACTTTGTCAATAAATTTGGGTAATAAAACTAACCCACAAAATGTGCAAATTGGTTCTTCTTTATCCTTAGTTGAACAAGAACAATTAATAACTTTATTAAAAGAATTTAGAAGATGTATTTGCATGGTCTTACGAGGATATGCCCGAAATTGATCCTGATATTGTCCAACACCGTATCCCTCTATACCCCGATGCTAAACCGATCGAACAAAAATTAAGACGGATCTGGCTAGAATGGGCTTTGAAGATCAAAAAAGAAGTTACCAAGCAGATCAATGTAGGATTCCTCATGGTGACTGAGTATCCAAAATGGGTAGCCAACATTGTGCCGATTTTAAAGAAGGACAGACGTATCCGAGCCTGTGTGGATTTTCGAGACCTCAACAAGGCCAGCCCGAAAGACGATTTTCTACTACCACACATTGACGTCTTAGTAGACAGTACAGTGGGGCATTCCTTGCTATCATTCATAGATGGTTTCTCTAAATACAACTAGATTTTGATGGATCCCGAGGACAGAGAAAAGACGACATTCATTACACGTTGGAGCACCTACTATTATTGTGTGATGCCGTTTGGTTAGAAAAATGCAGGGACAACCTATCAGAGGGCTGCCACTACTTTACTGCTTGACATGATACATAAGGAGGTCAAGGTGTACGTGGACGATATGATAGTCAAGTTAAAGGATTGAGATGGTCACATCACAGCACTACGAAAGTTCTTTGAAAGGATTTGAAAATATAAGATGCGACTCAATCCATAAAAGGAATTGAAAGGAGTTATTGCCAAAAAGATGCTCAAGTTTATGATCACGCAATGAGGCATTGAAGTTGATCCTTCAAAGATTAAAGCAATTTTAGAAATGCCTCCTCCGAAGACCGAGCGAGTAGCCAAGAGCTTTCTGGGTAAAATACAAATTATTAGTCGATTCATCTAAAAATTGGCAACTACCTGTGAGCCGCTCTTTCGTCTGCTAAAGAAAGGAGTTGAGTCTAAATGGGATCAGAAATGCCAAGATGCCTTTGATGTCGTGCGATAGTATCTGCAAAATTTACCTATTCTAGCTCCCCCTGAACCTGATAGGCCACTGATTCTCTATCTATCAGTGACTGATTCGGCTATGGGATGTATGTTGGCACAAGAGGGTAAAACTGGAATTGAAACGGTTGTCTATTACCTAAGTAAGAAGACGGTAGGATCAAAAATACGGTACACACCACTGGAAAAGACATGTTAGGCCTTGGTCTGGGCTTTCCGAAAACTAAGGCATTACATGTTGTCTTTCACAGTAAATATCATCTCCCGGATGGACCCATTAAAGTACCTATTTGAAAATCCAGCATTGACAAGAAGGTTGGCTCGATGGTTGCTGTTGCTATCAGAATTTGATCTTCAATATGTCACCCGAAAGTCTGTCAAGGGCAGAGCAGTGGAAGAATTCTGGGCCGATCAACCAATTGAAGGAGGCGAAGACACAGAGTTCTAATTTTCTGATGAACAGCTGATGAAAGTCGGGGATGAAAAGTGGACTCTATATTTCGATATCGCATCTAATCAATATGGCTATGGAATAGGAGTCCTCCTTGTCACTCCTGACGAATCACACATCTCCTTGTCATTGAAGCTCAATTTTGAAGCAACCAACAATCAAGCTGAGTATGAAGCATGTTTAGCAAGATTGGTGGCAGCCTTGGAATTAGGAGCAAGAAAGTTAAAAGTCATTGGAGATTCAGCACTGGTGGTTTCACAAGCAAGAGGAGAATGGAAGGTCAGGGACTTAACCTTGATTCTCTATCATCAAGAGCTAGAGAAACTGATACCATGTTTCGAATCAGTGATCTTTACCCATGTGCCAAGACTGCAGAACAAGTTTGCTGACGCACTAGCCACCTTAGCATCCATGATTGAAATACCACCTGGAGTTCGAATGAGGCCTTTGATAATTGAACAGAAGAGAAAATCAACATACGAGATGACGACAACAATCGAGGAAAGCACTGATGACCTTCCATGGTACTTTGACATTCAGAACTTCGTAGAGAAAGGAGAATATCCCAAGTTTTTCAGTAAAAAGAACAAAAGGGCGATACAAAGACTATCTGCACAGTTTGTCATTTGTGGTGGTAGGCTGTATAAACGGGGATATTCTGGGGTCAATAAGCTGTGTGTCAACACTGAAGAAGGCCAAGCATTGATGAAAGAGATCCACGCAGGAGTTTGTGGGCCACACATGAGCGAAAACATGTTAGCCAAGAAAATCCTATGATAAGGATACTTTTGGATGACAATGGAGACAGACTGCATACATCTTATGCGAAGATGCCACAAGTGTCAGATTCATGCAAACCTCATGCACGTTCTCCCGTCTCAACTGTATAACCTAACATCACCATGGCCATTCTCAGTATGGGGCATCGATGTGATTGACAGAGTAACACCGAAGGCATCAAATGGGCACGAGTTCATTTTAGTGGCCATTGACTACTTTACCATGTAGGTGGAAGCAGCCTTCTACTCGGTATTGAAAGCCTCTCATGTTACTAAGTTCATCAAGCAAAACATCATTTTTCGGTACGAGGTCCCCCATGAGGTTGTCACAGATAATGGGTCGCATTTTCAAGGAGAGGTCTTGGATCTTTTCTAAGAATACCGGATAGTAACTCACAAGTCCTCGCCATATCGACCGCAGACCAACGGAGCAGTTGAGGCAGCAAACAAGAACATCAAGAAAATCCTACAAAAGACGATCAACTCACATAAGGATTGGTTAGAACATCTACCATTTGCACTTTGGGGATACCGGACGTCGATCAGACCTTCAACAGGAACTACACCATAATCTCTAGTATACGGGATGGAATACATGCTTCCCATTGAGGTGGAAATCCTCTCACTAAGGGTAGCGGCTGAGACCAGTATTTTGGAAGCAAAATGGCAAAGGAACCGGATGGAAGAATTGCTCTTGTTTGATGAAAGAATGTTGCAGGCTCTGTTTCATGTACAGGGATACCATAGGAGAATAGCTTGAGCATTCAATAAGAAGGTCAAGACCTAGGACCTTAGAGAAGGAGATTTGGTTCTTAAGGAAATCAGAGCTCCTATCTTTGACCCGAGAGGCAAGTTCAAGCCAAATTGGTCCGGACCGTTTCTCATCAAAACCATCATGACCGGTGGTGCAGTCATTATTTTGGATTTGGATGGCAATGTGTTCTCTACTCCAGTTAATCTCGATCAACTCAAAAAGTACTATCCTTGAGGTAAAAATAAAGATAAGATAAGAGCTCGTTAAATTGAAAACCAAAAAGGCAACTCAGGTAAAAAGTTAGAGCAGCTCACAAGGCCAAAAACCCGACAGGGCAACCTTAGCAAAAGTTAGGGCATCACAAAAAGGAGTGTTAATACCTGAGTGAAAACTGAGCCCGAACTACGTTATGGCCTAATTCTATCTTTTTGGGATACGTAGGCAGCTTCTTTTGAGAAATCCGGCCACATTCTGTGTTTTAAACCATTTTGAACCCGAGTATGGCCAATGCAAATTATCTTTGAATTCTGATAATAAAGTCGTTCAAACTTTGGATAAATTTAAACCATTCTAAGCATAAAGTGGGAGTTTCTCATTGCTTTAATTAGAGCTACAAAGTTTTTAAAGGGAGGGCACGCAAGTCCCAAACTCTACAAACAAAAGAGGAAAGCTATGAAATCTTTAAGACAAAGAAGGAGGCCTCAAATCCTCCTCCTCTTTGCTGCTTGTTTTCTTTCTTTCTTATCCTTCTTCTCCCAATCCTGCATAAGCCATGTCTTGTATTCAGCAGAAAGCTTGGGACATTGTAGCTCCTGCATCTCCATACGTGAACGAGAAGGCTAGGCATCCTGATAATGTGCTAAAAATGGAGCACACAGTAAGACACCAGGGTGATCCATAGTAATCAGAGTCATGGCAAGGATCCGCTACTAGGGGAACTGCCAGGTGATATCTGGGCCAGTGGGTGGTTTTTGCACAAGATTTACCTTCTCCATTAGCCAAATCTGCAGCAAAAGTTAGAAAAGTAAAAGAAAAGCTTTGTAGTGTGACGGAAAGTTTGGTGAAGAGTAAAGATGTTGAGCTTACCTGAAAAAGTAAAAGGCAGCCAGCAAAGGTGGTGGTCTCACCACGATGAACAGCATCTAATCCCAACAGTGTCTCAGTTAAAACAAGTGGCACGAATTCCCTCTCCATCCACATCTGACTAGCAATGTCAACTAGGGCGCAACTAACCCGCCCATCAGACGAGACAAGAAGATACTGAGCAAGAAGACTGAAGCAAAGTGCATAGCGTCGCCGCAGCTGAAAGTCAAGGTCACTGAGGTCACCGATAGGACGAAATCTATCAATGATCCAAGGTATATCGAGACAATTGTCCTGTGTCAGAAGAGAGGCCTCCATCTTAGATAGACCACAAAGTTGTATCACCTGCTGTCGAGTCAAGAGAAAGAAAGTGGGAACAGCAACGGAGCTTCGTGGGGTCAAATCCAAAATAGCAGCGAACTCCTCCACAGTGGGGCAGGGTTCTTCAAGGCCAAACCGAAAGACGTAAGACTGCGGATCCCATAGCTGTGCAGCAGCTGCCAGAAAGATCTGTTAACTCTCACAGTCCTCAACGAGAAAAGAGCATTAAGGCCAAATGGGGTGAAGTTTAAACGTTCGATATGGGAGAATGCCTCAATCTACGCAGAAAGGGAAGAAGCCATCTGAGTCGGAGTAACAGAAAATGGGGCCTCCAAGGCTGTATTTATGAGGCAGAAAGGGCAAAAAATCAAAATTTTGGCAAAAGGAGCGTTTAATGCGGCGACCGCCACCTTAGATCTGGCGACCGCCAACTCTAAAAACCGTAGTACAGTGGCATCATCCCTTTGACCAAACGACCTCCATGTTGTAACCGGCGACCGCCATGCCAGCATTTGTGGAAAATGGCAGCCGCAATGTTGACACTTGCGACCACCATATTTAAAGGTGGCAAGCATATTAGTTTATGTTTCTGCATTCTGTGTAAGTCTTGACATTTGTATTACGCATCCATAACAGTTTGAGCAGTAAATGAAACAGTGGATGACTATCAAGTAATAAATGGCACGAAGGCCCAAAATGCATCAAAAGTGGAAGAATGTTTCAAAATGTAACCGGGGCACCCAAGCCCAATAAAATGGTAAACAAGGGCACGCAAGCCCATAAGTGTATCAAATTGGGGCACGCTGGCCCATCAAAATAAAGTGTATCTGAAAGTAAAAGAGGGGGCTCTCTCTCTCTCTCTCTCTCTCTCTCACTTGTGCCTTGGGCAGACTCGGTAGAAAGAAGGACTGGTTTCCTCCGAGCTGTCATCCTCGAAGAGTCTATCAAAGTCATCGCCATCGTCGCTACCAGAGGAGGAAGATACGAGCCTAGATCGGCTCCGAGCAGATGAAATAGATCCTCGAGGACATGCTCGAGAAGCGACACGGGACCCACGACCTCGTGCTGAAAATGGGGCCAGAGCAAAAGGCTAAGCAGGAGCTGGTGGAGGTACTGTGCCAGTGGCAGCTACTAGTGCTTGAAAAACAGAAGAAAGTGTAAGAATAAAGTACAGAACATAATGACAAGAAAAAGGAAGAGATACTTACTGGCAAAGGAACAAATAGAAACCCAGCTGCACGTAAGGCTGCATCCTGCTGGCAGATAAGGGTCCGCATGCCGCTCACCACCAGCATGAGACGAACCAGCCAAGCCTGGTCCATCTGTCAAGAAATAATACAAAACTGAGCGGTTTAGGAATGAAGAAAAACGAAAAGGAGATAGTGAGAAGAGAGTCAAACCTAAGCATGCTCTGGCCAGAACTCCAGAGCCAGAGGAACCAGGATGGGGATATCAAAAGGATACCCGGTGATGAAGGACGACATCGTCCAAGGTACCTCAACAGCCCCAACTCCTCCAGCAGTGGCTTCAGCAGCAGCAGCAGCTCCAGCTCTCGCAGCAGCTCTAGCTCCAGCAGCAGCATCAGTGCCGGCATCAGCAGCCTCCGGCATGTCTCTGCCTCCTGCCACCTGGGGCAGTCGGGCCGGGTCCTAATGGACCCAGTAGATGAGCCTGGGCCTAGGCGGTGTAATCCCCCTCCGCCACCAGCAGCTCAGCAGCTGAAGTCCCCATCAGCTCCAGGAGTAGATTGACCCAGCTTAGATGATCGATCTGGCGCATATAGGCCGAAGGAACCACTGGGATCTAGAAGTGATCCAGGCCGAGTGACTGGTGAACCACTCGCTCTCTTAGATAGTACTCCCATCCAAATGGACCCTCTAGCAGGATCCGCCTAGAAGCGATATCCCGGCTGCACATTAGGTCTACTCTAGCCCGATCCTCTACTCCCTGCCAGACATCCCAGTAAACCTGTAGAGTACGGTGAACAGTGCAGTATATAGTAATTAGTAAATGCAGTGCAGTATAATGATCAGTGAAGAGAATACAGTGATCAGTGTACAGAGCAGGAAAGAACAAAAATAGTACAATGCAGTACAATATGATACAGAGAGTAGCAAAAATGATACCTGGTCAGGGGTCAACCGGTCCAATGAAACTCGGAAGCAATCAATATCCTTCCACCCATCCTTTTTCCCCTTTAACCCACGGGACCACCGAGCTGCTCGGGGAATGACTGAAGGGTCTGTTGAGGAGTTCGCCGGGGCGTGAAGCCCGAGGAACTCATAAGTCTACAACTGCAAAGGAAAAGATGTCAGCAAGAAATAACAAATAACAGAAATGAATAGAGAACTGCAGAAACTAAACCATACCTCCCAGACTCTCCAGTATCCCCCGATGCTGAGCTCCTGGGGAAACCACGTCAGAGTCTGCATAAAGCTGTAAAGTGTAGCGAGAGCGGCTCCTCCCCAGTCATAAGTAGCAACCCGATCCAGACGAGCCAGGGTGCCCAAGTAATGCAAATGAACGGTATTCTCCTTGTTCGAAAATAAGGAGGTATCGAACATATACATTAGAAAATCTCAGGCGACCCACTCGTAGTGGCAAGGCTCACTACAGTGAAAATGTCAAAATCGCTCGAAAAACCAGGTATACCGAACCCGATCGTGATCCATCTGCGCAGGGATAGCTCCTAGGAAGTACAACAGCGCGTCGATCGACTAGGCTATGGACGGGTCAAACGGAATAGGGGCTCCCCCAACCCGGATACCGGTGATGAGTGCGAAGTCCAAAGGCATCAGAGTGGCCTCAAAGGTAGTAAAATGGAAGGTGTTTGTGGTATTCCACCACTGCTCGGCCAGGGCTATCAGCCAGACCCGATCATTGCTCGTCCTACCCAACAGGGGTATGAATCGAGCAAAGCCAGATGCATCAATATAAGCCCAGCTAGGAGCAGGGGGGCATCATACCACTCCAACACCTCTCTAGAGGCAAAACCTCTGAAGCCACGAACATAGTGACCAGCTTAAAAAGAGAAGGCAAATGAAAAGAACATAAATAGAAAATCAAACACATGAAATGTACAGTAAATAATCAAAAGCGATAAAAAAACCTTAGGTTCGTGTGTAAGTGATGACCCTTCGGTATTTTCAAGCCCTAGAAAACCAGGCACCCAAACCCTAAGTTTATGTGTAAGTGACGACCCTTTGGTCTTTTCTAAATCTCGGTAAATCAGGCAAATCTTCCTAACTTTAGGTTCATCTATAAGTGACGATCTTTCGATTTTTGCATGCACTAGTAAAAGACTAAGAACCCTAAAACCTTGGTAAACTAGGCAAATTTTCCTAGCCCTTGGTTCGTGTGTAAGTAATAATTCTTTGATTTTTACACGTTCTAGTAAAAGATTACGAACCCTAAACCTCTTGCGCGCCAGGAAAATCTCTATCATTTTGTATTACTCATTCTTTTCATAAAAATAAAATAAAATAAAATAAAATAATCTTTCTAAAAATTTTCAACATTTTCTTAAAATTTTCCTAATATTTTTTTTAAAAAGATTTCTAGGATTTGTCAAAATTTTTCTTAAATTTTCTGGAATTTTCTAAAAATATTCTCCTAGGATTTTTCAAAAATCTTCCTTAAAAGTTTCTAAAATTTCTAAGACTTTCTAAAGATTTCTAAAAAATTTTCACGATTTTTCTTAAAATTTGTCCCAATTTTCTAAAGATTCTTTCCAAAAAAAATTTTCTAAGGATTCCCAAAAATTTTCCTAATTTTTTAGATTTTTAAAAAATACCCCTTAGATTTCTAGAATTTGTGATTTTTTTTTTAAAATTTTGCTTTATTTAGAAATTTTTGACAAAATTGCCTCTAATTTTAGAATTTTTGATAAGCATTACCTCTTGAGTTTCCATGTCCTAAAAAAAACAAAAAACCCTCCCTTAATTTTTTATGTTTTTCCTAAAAAATAAAAAAATTTAAAACTTTTATTTTGTAATTTTCATTAAAATAGTCGCCATTTTTTCATTGTTTGTTCAAATCATAGGTGTCCCTACTATTTTAATCTCCATTACAAATGTACCTAAGCTAAGTTCAAATCCCATCAATCATCATTTACATCATCAAAATCATTCATCAACACATCAAAATAAATCATCATTCATTATCATATTAAATCACCACATGGAGGATCCTAGGTATGTGTCTACGTTTCACATATCATACTTTGGTATTAAAATAGTAAGGATAGGGTACATACCGAAGGTTGCCAGCGAGGAATATGGTGGTTAGGCTCCCGTAGAAGAACATCGGCAGCAACCGCATCGGTGAAAGGCTCGTAGCGTCTCATCCCATGCGGAACTACACAATGGGATAGTGGAGCGTAAGTATGCAGGTCGAAGGGCGCCGGATGACCCTTTCTAGAATCAGGATCAAAGAAATCGGCCACAACAGCCTCAGTAGCAGCATCTGCAGCAGCCTGTGCCACAGCAGCTGCTCGTGCTTCCTTCTCAGCAGCCCGGTGGGAGGCACGCTCCGCCTTGAGAACAAGGGCATCCATCGCAGCAGTGGACTGCGTGGTAGTGACCCCGCTAGCAAGAATACTGGTGGGTGTGTCCCTGAGAGTCCCCATAGAAGAACTCCAATTGGCGGAGGGGCCTTGTCGTGCCCCCAAGTCATGGTCTCCCTGTAGACACCCCAATTTGACCCCGCCTAATCTTAGGCAAATCTGATGATGAAAACAAGTGGAATAATGCCTCAATACGATCCTCGGGAAGTGATCCAAGTTCGTTGTGGAGACCGCCATAGAACTTTGTGGAAATCCTAGCCAAAATTGGCGACCGTCACCTCTCATCATGGCGACCACCAATTCGCATCAAGGCGACCGCCATAGAACTTTGTGAAACCTTTCCAAAATATAGCGACCGCCAACTTGCATTGTGGCGACCGCCAACTCCAAATGGCCTGACGTGTCCCTAAAACGTGGTGGCACCTTATTAGCTGAAGAACTCTATAAATACCGTATCTCTGGTATATTTTTCGAGAATAGAAAATGAGTTAGAGATTTTGAGAGTGAAACTCTGCCAAGACAACGAGCAATTCTGAGTCCCGATGCCGAAGTCCTACCGAGATATCGAGCCCCAAACCTCCAACACCTACATTTGAAGCCCTAGCTTGGAATCACCATCCGAGAATTTAGGCACATTTCTCAATTTGAGAAATCCTCGGTTTAAATACCTCGTTTGGATCCCCAGCCTTTCTAAGTCCAATTCCTCTCTTTTGGAGTAACCGGGTTAAAATTCAATTTCAATTTGTATATTCCCTTCCATTTACATAACTAATCATGTTTACTTTATGTAATTTTGTTGTTTTCTTTACCTTTTTAATTATTAATTTGCCTACATTTCACACTTAACACATTTGTTATTTTCTTTCTTTCATTAAATCATTAATTAGTGCTAACATAATTTAACAATACGACTAAATAATACCGCTATTGTTATGATATAAGCACGTAAATAAAAAATGGTTGTAATTGTCAATATTACACCCTTTTAATTCTAGCATTTCATTTCTTGGTTTTCTTTTCTTTTTATGTTAATTTAATATTCTAGCATTTATTTCATTTTCTTCTTTTTAGTTAGCTTAATTTCTTTCATTAAGTACTTTATTTCATTTCCATTTTCTTGTAACATTAATTTAATACTCCATTTTATTTTTCTTCTTCGCATTTTTTTCTTATCTTGTTTTGTCTATTTCTTTTTTTTTTTTCCTTCAATAGTAGTGTAATTTTCTTTTCCAGCATTTTATTTCTTTTCTTGTAATGTAGCTTTAATCTCTTTTCTTCTTTTTAAGTCCTATTTTCTTTCTTTTAATACTAATGTTCTATTTTATTTTATTTTTTTCTTTTTTTAACTTTTATTTTCTATCTTTTTTCTTTTAATGTTAATGTAGTTTCTTTTGCTAACATTTATTTATTTTTATCACCAACTTTAAATTTCCTCATAGCATTCCATTTTCTTTTTTTTCTTTTAGTATTAATTTGATTAGTATTTCTTTTTTTTAATGTTAGTATCTATTCTATCTTTTAAAGGTTCTATTTTCTTTCTTTTAAAAGTTTTATTTTCTTTTCATGATATTTTATCTCATCTCATCTTTTTTTTTCTTTATTAAATTCAAAAATTATAAAAAGTCTTTAAATCTCATCCTCCTTCTTAAAATGTAATTTCCATTTTTTTGCTTGCTTTTTCTTTCGTTTTAAATATAAAAATTATAAAAAGTCTTTCGTTTTCTTTTACAAACTTATTCTCTATTTTCTTACTTTATTTAAATTCTCAAACTCTCTTTTGTCATAATAGATCTTTTTTTTTGTATACTTTCTTTTAAATATAGAATTCACATGCATCTTTTATTTTTAGTACATTTCATCGTGTTAATGCTAATTTAACTTGTTGTGACAATGTGCATATTTTAGTTACTTTGTTTATCATTTCGCCTAGTTTATTGTATTTCTTGTTAATAAATCTTATTTAGGCAATTTTGATACTTTCTAGCATGTTTTATTCTTCTACTTAAATCATGGTAATTTAGTTTATTTAATGAAATTGCATGAAAGAATGTTCTATGTATCCTTTAGTCAGAAATTGCATGCCTTAGGACTTAGGATTTCAACCATTTTATTTGCTCTAATTTGGAGTGTTATGTACATATGTTATGTATTTTCTACGTTTGATTTTAGATGTTCTCTCTTTGCCTCTATTTTTTTTATTTGCATGCATTTAAGAAATTCTATTAAAAAATCAATGACAAATAGTAGAGGCCAACCTTACGGTTGGGCGAACGGGGTGCCTAATATTTTTTTCAATTCGTACCTTAACCCCCGAACTCTCTTTCTATAGTAGACGTTTTGAAAAATCAGTAACTTTTTTTATTTTTTTTATTTTTTCTCAAAAATTAAGTGGCGACTCCATTTTTTCACAAAAAATGAGTTTTCAAAATTTGGCTTTCAAGGTGTTGAAATAGTTTTCTAAACATATTTAGATTCCCTTATTTTTAAAACGTTTTCCAAAGTAACCCCTAAATCCCAACGCCACAGTATTTTTTGGCAGCTCTGTTGGGGACTGGTTTCTAAAACCAAATAAGAGGGCTAGACTCAAAAGCATTATTGGTTCTTAATATGTATTTGTCATTTGCATTCTTGCATGCATGTGCATTGTTCTTTAAACCCTCTTGCCTGGTTGACTTGCCCTGAACGTTTATTCGTTTCGAAAATTGTTGGGATGGCGGGCAATCCTTACTAACTATACGCTATCATAGGTGCAATAAAAGAGTCCAGACGTACTGTTTAACCATGTTCTACATGGGAGGTATATACCCAGCTCTATTCAAAATGTACCATATTCAATGGACCAAAATCGGCCTTTTCCACATAGTGAGCTTAGAACCCCCCCATTTGGTGCTACTAACCCTGGTAGGATTATGTGTTTTCTTTCATTATATGTTTTGTTTGTGTATTGTTAGGATGGTTTTATTTGGGCTTTAGCTAGTTCCTTTCTCGGGTTCGGGCCGGCTTTTCTGTTATCCTTTGATTAGGTTAACTTTTTTTTTGGATTTTCACTTGGACTTTGTCTTTCACCATGTTTAGTTCTTATGCCGTAGTCTTCTTCTCGGGGTCCCGTTCATGTTTTGTTTTAAAGCCTCTAGGGTAATTTCTTTCTCCTCCAGGTTCTTCCCGAGTCGTTGGTTTCCTCCCCCTTGACATAGGCCTATTTCTTCCGAACCCTCGACGTATGCTCGTTTCTTTCAAACCCTTGTCGAACCCATGAGAGTCACTTTTTTTTTTTCTTACCGTTATGCCGGCTGTTAGAAGTCCTAGTTCAAATCGGTCTCTCGAGGGTTAGAATTGTTTTCTGGCTGAAGTGCTGTCCTTTTCTCCGTTTAGATTAACCTCCCTAGAATCTAGTTGATCTTTTCCCCAGCCCTCACCTTAGATTTTTAGATGATCAGTGATTATGCTGTCAATATGGGCCCAACAAGCGCATTCCCTCATGTTTCAGTGCTCGTATCTGGATTGTTTACTATCTGTCGTCAAAATTTTGTCGGGAAAAGCACCTATACTGGTTGTTCTACTCTTGGGATCCAGGTTTCTCTGAGGTTTTACCATTCGGACCGAAAAAGCACAGTCAACATGAGTTTGGAAAAGATCAGTGGCAGGTAGACTCTGTAGGGTGTCGGAACAACCAACTGAGTCAGCTAAAATGGCAAAAAATGAGGTGAATCTGGCAGCCCTAATGAGGGCGATTACTGATATACAGAGAGCTGTAGAGCAACAGACCCAGGCTCAAGTGCAATGTCGGGCACAAATCTGGGCAATCTAGAACAGCATTCCTATTGTGAATGGACAACTAGATGACACGAATGAGAATGCCAAAGACTTTTGGGATGACAATTAGGTCCCCGATGGACCGCAAGTTGTTCCACCACCACCACAGAACCCTCGTTAGGTGATAGTTGAGAAAGAAAACACTGCATAGTCTAGAGAATCTGCACTAATTGAGAAGATCGATAGGATGGAGAAGGTCCTTAGAAAGGCTAAAGGGATCGAAGAATACATGCTAGATGTGGGAGGGCTATATTTGTTCCCAGATGCTAAACTTCCAAAAAAGTTTAAAATGCCGAACATGAAAAAGTTCGATAGAACTGGAGATTCCAGAATTCATCTCCAAATGTATGTTGGCACCCTCTCGCCGATGGGAATCGATGACCAGTTGAAGGCTCAGCTCTTTCACTGATCTCTTTCTGGGGTAGCCCAGAAATGGTTCCTTTCGCTCGACGTAGCAAAGACCAAAATGTGGGAGGACATAGCTACGGCATTTGTCAACCAGTGCAATTATTTGCTTCAACTCGATATAACTACTCAGGAGTTAAAAACTACTCGTCAAGAAAGCCGAGAGTCGTTTGTGGACTTTCTGACCAGATGAACAGGTTGTTGGAGGCAATACGGCCAAGATCATTATTTTTATAAAATAATTTTCGGTAAAAAATTAACTGGACGGGCAAACGCCGAAACGGGCTCCAGATAAACTTTTGACGAAAAACGATCAAAATAAAATTCGTGCAACCAAAGTTAATTTAGAAGAATACCTCTTATAGATCTAATCTTCAACTACGACTTAGTTTCGAGGTGAAGCTCTTGTTACATCTTCTATCGTATTTTCTTATGCGATCCTCGAACATAGTGTGGGCTACGATCCTCCGAGAACTTGTACCTGCAGAACCCCAATATATTTTTAAGTCTTGAAAGACAAAAATAATATATCAATAATGATATAAAACTTAATCTAAACTAGTTTAGCCTAACCATTTCTGAGGTAGCCCAGAAATGGTTCCTTTCGCTCGACGTAGCAAAGACCAAAATGTGGGAGGACATAGCGACGGCATTTGTTAACTAATGCAATTACAATGTCCAACTCGATATAAATACTCAGGAGTTAGAAACTACTCGTCAAGAAAGCCGAGAGTTGTTTGTGGACTTTCTGACCAGATGAACAGGTTGTTGGAGGCAATACTGTCAAGATCATTATTTTTGTAAAATAATTTTTGGTAAAAAATTAACAGGACGGGCAAACGCCGAAATAGGCTCCAGATAAACTTTTGACGAAGAACTATCAAAATAAAATCCGTACAACCAAAGTTAATTTATAAAAATACCTCTTATAGATCTAATCTTCAACTACGACTTGGTTCCGAGTTGAAGCTCGTGTCAGATCTTCTATCGTATTCCCTTATGCGATCCTCGAACATAGTGTGGGTTACGATCCTCCAAGAACTTGTACCGACAGAACCCCAATATATTTTTAAGTCTTGAAAGACAAAAATAATATATCAATAATGATATAAAAATTAATCTAAACTAGTTCAGCCTAACCATTTCTGGGGTAGCCCAGAAATGCTTCCTTTCGCTCGACGTAGCAAAGACCAAAATGTGGGAGGACATAGCTACGGCATTTGTCAACCAGTGCAATTATAATGTCCAACTCGATATAACTACTCAAGAGTTAGAAACTACTCGTCAAGAAAGCCGAGAGTCGTTTGTGGACTTTCTGACCAGATGAACAGGTTGTTGGAGGCAATACTACCAAGATCATTACTTTTGTAAAACGATTTTCGGTAAAAAATTAACTCGACGGGCTAACGCCGAAACGGGCTCCAGATAAACTTTTGACGAAGAACGATGAAAATAAAATCCGTGCAACCAAAGTTAATTTAGAAGAATACCTCTTATAGATCTAATTTTCAACTACGACTTGGCTCCGAGTTGAAGCTCCTGTCAGATCTTCTATCATATTTCCTTATGCGTTCCTCGAACATAGTGTGCGCTACGATCTTCCGAGAACATGTACCGGCAGAACCCCAATATATTTTTAAGTCTTGAAAGACAAAAATAATATATCAATAATGATATAAAAATTAATCTAAACTAGCTCAGCCTAACCATTTCTGGGGTAGCCCAGAAATGGTTCCTTCCGCTCGACGTAGCAAAGACCAAAATGTGGGAGGACATTGCTATGGCATTTTTCAACCAGTGCAATTATAATGTCCAACTCGATATAACTACTCATGAGTTAAAAACTACTCGTCAAGAAAGCCGAGAGTCGTTTGTGAACTTTCTGACCAGATGAACAGGTTGTTGGAGGTAATACTGCCAAGATCATTATTTTTGTAAAACGATTTTAGGTAAAAAAATTAACTGGACGGGCAAACGCCGAAATGGGCTCTAGGTAAACTTTTGACGAAGAACGATCAAAATAAAATTCGTGCAACCAAAGCTAATTTAGAAGAATACCTCTTATAGATTTAATCTTCAACTACGACTTGGTTTCGAATTGAAGCTCCTGTCATATCTTCTATCTTATTCCCTTATGCGATCCTCGAACATAGTGTGGGCTACGATCCTCCGAGAACTTGTACCGGCAGAACCCCAATATATTTTTAAGTCTTGAAAGACAAAAATAATATATCAATAATGATATAAAAATTAATCTAAACTAGTTCAGCCTAACCATTTCTAAGGTAACCCAAAAATGGTTCGTTTCGCTCGACGTAGTAAAGACCAAAATGTGGGAGGACAAAGCTACGGCATTTGTCAACTAGTGCAATTATAATGTCTAACTCGATATAACTACTCAGGAGTTAGAAACTACTCGTTAAGAAAGCCGAGAGTCGTTTGTGGACTTTCTGACCAGATGAACAGGTTGTTGGAGGCAATACTGCCAAGATCATTATTTTTGTAAAACTATTTTCAGTAAAAAATTAACTGGATGGGCTAACGCCGAAACGGGTTTCAGATAAACTTTTGACGAAAAACGATAAAAATAAAATCCCTGCAACCAAAGTTAATTTAGAAGAATACCTCTTATAGATCTAATCTTCAACTACGACTTGGTTCTGAGTTGAAGCTCCTGTCAAATCTTCTATCGTATTCCCTTATGCGATCCTCGAACATAGTGTGGGCTATGATCCTCCGAGAACTTGTACCGGTAGAACCCCAATATATTTTTAAGTCTTGAAAGATAAAAATAATATATCAATAATGATATAAAAATTAATCTAAACTAGTTTAGCCTAATCATTTCTAGGGAAACCCAGAAATGGTTCCTTTCGCTCGACGTAGCAAAGACCAAAATGTGGGAGGACATAGCTACGGCATTTGTCAACCAG
>JAOTRH010208559.1:0-10974 GCA_034768845.1 Heliamphora exappendiculata | reverse complement strand
ACCCCCCCCCCCCCCCCCAAAAAAATTTTCTTTTGATCAACATAAGTTTGGAGACATTATATTCTTCCTTTGGGCCTCGAAAAAGGTACTATTTTCTCTACAAAGTTGAGATTAATATTTTTATTTATTGGAGAGTTTGTAAAATTCGCTAAAGGGTCAATGGTTTTGTGAAATCTTTATTTTTTTTAAAAATGACTTCCATTGAAGATGCCATGACATGAGTACCTTTCTGCGCTCCTTACGAAGCACCGTGGAGGCCCTTGAAAAATCAATGCCACTAATTCGTAGGCAACAATTGTTTGGCAACAATATCATGCAACAAAACTTCAGTGTCCTTGAATATTTTATAAAGTTTAAAAATATATTAAAATTGCCCCGACACTAGTAGCGACCTATGTGATGTTGCTAATCACTTTCTTCTTGGATTACGAGAAGAATATCAAAATGAGATGTTATCTTCTTATACTGATTTAGAAGATACCTAAGAAGAAGCTTTAGCGGTTGAAAAATATTTAGAAAAAGAATTTCACCGTTATACGTCTAACTGATTGCAAAATGCCTCAAGAGGTTGCACAATCCATGGTTGTTGGGACTTTTAGTAACTCCATCCATGATAAAACTCCAAAGCTTGAGATTTCTAATAGTATTAATTATTCCTCTCCCCAATCCATTGATCTTATTGCTTTGCATGTTCCTTCATCCAAGGATAGTAGTACCATAGATGATATTCTTACCTATCTTCAATATCGGAGCCTTATTATTACTTCAGTGTCCCAAACATCTAGCACACTCAAGCATTTCACGTTATCATCTGCTGGACATGTTTTAGCCATTCTTGAATGTGAACCACAAGCAAGTTTTACTGATTTTTCTTTGAATTTAAATAATGGTCCAATGTTTTATATGGAGGGATATGAAACTTGATCGAGGTACTGCAAAACCTTTTGTTTTGCTTAATGGTGTTGATGCAAGCATGTCAACATTCTCATTTTCTGCTCCTGTGTATCCTTCAACTCAATCCTTTATTGGAGTTTCTCAGTACCATCTTCTAGATGGAAATTTTCACCGCCCTCATGCTATCGTTATTGAAGAGTTGATTCACCAACAAGAATTTCATTTCATGAAATAATTTTTTGTTTATAACTCTCCGGAGGAGAGTTTTCCTGAACCGAGAGAAATGATAGGGAACGAGATGTCATCGGATGATAGATATTTCAAGTTTAGGAATTTAGTAATTTTAGTAGTACTTTGATTTTATTGAAACCTTTAAATTTGGCAGCTTCAATTAGAATTTTTCTGATTTGTAATCTTTTATTTTAGTAACTTTAATTAGGATTTTCCAATATTGTGATCTTTTATTTTTAGTAACATTAAATTAGGGTTTTCTTGAATGCCTATAAATAGATCATTATGTAATAGTTTTTGCATACTTTGAATGAATAAAAATTGAGTTTTTAAGTTTAGATTGTTAGTTTTAGAATTTATTTTCTGTTCTTTAGTTCCTAGCTCTTTAATCGCAAGCCGTCCGGCATCATGCACGATTCTTGATATGGCGAGAAGCATGTTGAAAGTTAAGGGACTGCCCAAGGAATTTTGGACTGAAGCAGGTTCATGTTCTTTCTAGCTACTCAACAGATGTCTAGCCAGAAGTCTTCAATTCAAAAACACCAGATGAAGCTTGGAGTTAATACAAGCCAAGCATCAACCACATCAGAGTTTTTGCATGTACAGTTTTCACCAAAATTCCAAACGTTAGAAGGACCAAGTTTAATGATAAAGGACATAAATGCATCTTTGAAGGTTACGGTGATAGAATGCTGGGATACACGCTTTATAATCCCATTACCAACCAAGCAATGATGAATCGAAATGTGATTTTTGAGGAAGATGAAGTTTGGAACTGGGATTAGGTTGAAGTTGTCAAAGGATATAGAACTTATCCTTGAAGAAGACGTGAAAAACAAACAAAAGAAGTAAGAAGAGAATCGTAGACACCACCTGAATTCCCCTCATCACCTTCTTCACCGTCATCATCAAAGGAAAGTTTGAGTGAAGGACCGATAAAGACGACAAGCCTCGGGGAGATATCAGTGGCTACAGAAGTGGAAGATAGTGATTTGGATCTATTTTGTTTCTTCATGAATAGTGTGACTCACTCAGTTTTACAGAAATTGTTAAAGAAGAGAAACGGAAGAAAGAAATGGACAAAGAAATGAATCGTGGGAACTTACCAGTCTAATGTGTCAGAAGGCAATCATAGTGAAATGGGTTGATAAAACCATAAAAAAAAAAAAAAAAAAGCCCAAGGTGGAGTGCAGAGATGTAAAGCAAGATTGTTTGCCACTTGCCAAAGACTACAAAAAAAGAGTTGGGATTGATTACGGAGAATTATTTGCTCTCGTTGCCCATTTAAAACTGTCGGACTTATGATTTCACTTAATGCACAGAGTAAGTGGAAATTTATCAACTTGATGTCAAGGCTGCATTTTTAAATGGATTTCTTGAATAAGAAATTTATGTGGAGCAGCCGCTCGGGTATGTTCAAAAAAGACTTGAAAACAAGGTGTGTAGGTTAAAGAAAGCACTTTATGGACTGAAGAAAGCCTTGTCAATGGAATGCCGATATTGATAAGTATTTTCTAGGAGGATGAATTTGAAAATTGTCTGTGAGCATGTACTGTATTTGAAGAAAGATGTAGATGGAAGCATGCTGTTCTTATTTCTGTATGTTGATGACTTGATCTTCAAAAGTAACAATCCAACTATGTTTGTAGAATTCAAGAACAATATAGTAAGAGAACTTGAGATAACGGATATAGGCTTGATGACTCATTTTCTCATGATTGAAATAAAACAAAGTGAAGATGGCATATTATTTTCCTAGAGCACGTATGCAAAGGAGATTCTGAAAAGAATTGGAATTGACCATTGTAATTCGGTGTTTGCATCAGTTAAAAGTGGAATGGAACCATAGTATTAAATATTGGCCAGTACAAAACGTATCGGCCAGTTCAAACTGAATTTTGGAGGGCTCGATACAGATATAGGCGATATACCGGTGACAAGAAAAATCGCAAGAGACTCAACTAGTTCCCGTTACGATACAAACAATACCGATAGTTGAATAGTAACATAGCGATATAGGGTTAAAAGAGAAGAAGAGCGGAAAGACTGAGACAATATTATTAAGAGAATAATGATGCTTAACATCAACCTCTACACCACACTAGTATGTATATAAGAGACACCGCAAAACGACCCTAGCATACATAAGTAATTATCTAACACTCCCCCTCAAACTGGAGCATAGAGGTCGAATATGCCCAGCTTGAAAAGAAATTGCTGGAAACCAGAAGCAACTAACGGTTTGGTAAGAGTATCACCCAACTAATTCTCTGAGCAAACATATGGAGTGACAATTTGCTTCGTCATCATAAATCCCGAATAAAGTAATAGTTAACCTCAATATGCTTAATGCGCTCATAGAACACAGGATTATTAGCAATAAATACGACTGCTTGATTATCACAAAGCATCTCCATAAGGCAAGAAGACGTAATGCCAAAATCATGAAGAAGAGAACGAACTCACAACATTTCAGTTGCAGTATGGGCCATAGCACGATACTCTGCCTTAGCACTAGAACAGGCAACAACATTCTACTTCTAACTGCGCCAAGTGACAAGATTACTGCCAACAAAAATACAATAGCCAGAAGTGGACTGTCTATCAGAGCGACTACCAGTCCAATCAATATCACGAAAGCCAACCACAGACAAATGATCAGATGAACGATATAACAATCCACGACTTGGGGCACGTTTCAAGTAGCAAAGAATACAACAAACAGCATCGAAGTGTGGCTGACAAGGAGCATGCATAAACTGGCTAACACCACCAACAGCGTATGTGATATCAAGACGAGTGACCGTGAGGTAAATTAATTTCTTAACAAGCCACCGATAACAACCAACATCTAGAAATAATTATCCATGTTCAGCATCGAGCTTAACAGTAAAATTCATAGGTGTATCAACCAGACGAGCACCAAGTAATCCAGTCTCAGAGAGAAGATCAAGGGTATACTTACGTTGGGATAAAGAGATCCATCAAAAGGAACAAGCAACCTCAATCCCAAGAAAGCAACGGAGAACACCTTAAGTCCTTAGTATGAAAATGATAAGCCAAATGTCATTTTAAAGCAGTTATACCAATAGAATCATCACTAGAAATAATTATATCATCAACATAAACAATCAGCACAATAGTTCAGTAGAAGAGTGATGAACAAAAACCGAATGATTAGATGTGGAACGCTGAAAACCGCATGCAATGACAACAGAACTGAAGCAATCAAACCAGACATGAGGAGATTGCTTCAGACCATATAGAGCCTTATGCAAGCGACAAACAAGATGCTCATGCCAGGCACAACATAGCCAGGGAGATAATCTATATAGACCTCCTCCTGAATATCACGGTAAAGAAAAGCATTCTTAATGTCAAGTTGATATAACGGCTAAGAGCGACTAACAGCAATAGAAAGAGAATCCGAACAGAGTTAAGGCGAGCCACTGGAAAAAAAGTCTCCAAGTAATCAATGCCTTAGGTTTGAGTATAGCCCTTAGTGACCAAGCGTGTCTTGAGAAACTCAACAGAACCATCTAAAAGGTACTTTACTGTATAGACCCAACAACATCCCACCGCTTGCTTCTCAAGTGGGAGAGTGATAAGCTCCCAAGTTTTGATTATTATAAAGGGCATGCATTTCCACATCCATGGCAAGTTTCCAGCCAGACATGGACATAACCTGCTTGTAAGAAGTAGGAACAGAAATGGACGATAAAGTTAAAGTAAATGAATGAAGACAAGATGCAAATGATCATAAAACACAAAGTGAGCAATAAGATGTTGAGTGCATGTACGTTTACCTTGACGCAAAGCAATCGGCAAGTCATCGGAACTAAGAGTGGAGGAGATAGAAACCTCTACCGAAAAAGATTAAGAATCCAAGTCATATGAAACGATGGGCCTATCTTGAGATCGCTGATAAACCTGCAAATGTGGGTTAAAAGGAGAATATGGTGACATAGGGAGAGGTAAGAGAGAGTCTCCCTCTCACGACAACAAATGAGATCAAAAAAAAGTTGGTTACCAGAGGAAGTGAAGAAAGGAGTAGACTTAAAGAAAGTCACGTCAAAACTCACAAAGTATCATCAAGACTTTGAATGATAACACTGATATCCTTTTTGAGTGCAAGAGTATCTAAAAAAGACACACTTACACGCTCGAGGGGATAACTTATCATTATCTGGTTCAAAAACATACACAAAGGCAATACAACCAAAAATAGGAGTGAGGGAGAAAGGTAGAGAGTTAGGCTATAACAATAAAAAGAGAGACTGGTGATCGAGAACGAAAGGCATGCGATTCATCAGATAATAAACAGTAAGGATAGCGTCACTCCAAAAGTGTCTTGGAATATGTGCATGAAACAATAAAGTGCGAGCAACATCTAACAGGAGACTCATGACGGTGCTTGCATTCAACAACGCTATTTTGTTGTAACGTGTGAGCACAAGTCATCTGATGAATAATACCACGATCGACACAAAAGGAAGCAACAGTAGACTACATATATTCTAACGCATTGTCAGATCGAATAACTTTGATGCTCTTTCCAAATTGAATAAAAATTTCATCATAGAATACAGAAAGAGCATGAGGCAATTTAGATCGGTGTTTCAACAAAAAGAGCCAAGTCATACAAGAGTAGTCATCAACAAAGATAACAAAATAAGAATATCCACTAGTACTTGGAGTTTTGATATGTTTCACACTCAAAACTGGACACAAGAGCCAAGTTGGTGATGGCTAACTTAAGCAAGTGTCACTTAAGAGATGAAATGGTAGCGTTTAAGGCTGATGAAATATGGAAAGGAGAACCAGAATCAATGTCAACATAGTAAAGCCCGTTTTTCTTATACCCCGAAGCAATCATCTGCTTGGTCTTGAGTTCCTAAAGACACAAGAAGTAAGAGAAAAAGTTACAAAGAAATGAAGAGATTTAGTGATTTAACTAACCGGCAACAAGTTTGAGGAAAAATCAGGAATATAAAGACTAAAAAGTAAGGCCAAAGAAGGAGAGGGATAAAGGACACCTTACTCGTGAACAGGTCGAGATGAGCCATCAGCTAAGACTACATAATACTTAATAGAAATCAAATTAGAGAAAAGAATCGGATTACCAGACATATAAGAACTAGCGCCTCAATCAATGATCCAAGATGAAGACATAAGAGCCGCATATTTAATATTACCTGAATTAGCCAAAGTAGTAGTAGAAGAGGGAGGCAGAACATCGCACAAGATCCCGAACAATCTCGCCAAGCTGAGTATGGAGAGGAGCATGAGAACCAAAAGAAGCCTTTGTTTCAGTCATATTAAATCAATTCAGAGCAAATGAGGCCAAATCCAAACACAATCAAACAAGACCAAATCACGAAACCAGATCTAATCAGAATAACTTAATAGAGCAAAATTGAACCACGAAAGAGAGAATGCCGAAAACCTGTACAATTAGGTCTGTAATGATCTAACACATCTCGGGAAGGCATCATCCTTAATATTGATAGGTGTTGCTTTAGTCATATCAAATTACTCCAAAGTAACACCAAACAAAAACCAAAAACCAATAACCAAATGTGATATAGATCGGATTAATAACCCAAAGAACAAAACTTGAACCAAGAACACAGCAAAAGCAAAAAATCCAAGAGAACCAACCAAAGAAGAGAAAGAAACCCTAGGCGCCGACCAAACCAAGGAAATCTAATGCGACCAAATGAAGAATCAACTAGTTCTGATGCAACAACAGCTTTGACCACCCTAAGCACCGACTGAACCAAAACAAATAAGAAGATCTGATGGTAAGAGACAGCAGCGGCGAACCGAGAACACTAGGCTCCGACCTTTCTGAAGCTCAGAACATCTCCAATAGAGTCCAAATCATCCAATTGATACCCAAGGCGACTTCTATGAGTGATTTTGGCACCCATATAACTGATCTCAACAACTAAAAAACAGATCTGAAGCTCCAACAATCAAATTGCGAACCCAGCCGCCACAACAAATCACAATAAACCAAAAAAGAAGCAGGTAATAGTTGCAGACCCTATTTGCGAAGTTCATCCAAAACAATAAGCCTCAAAACACCACTGGTCGACATTGATAGGAGCCCAAACAAGTGTGCCAGACCCTTAATCAGAGAAAAAAAACTGATCGGAACTCATCAAAACCTTAGTAGCGATCTGTCTTGACTTGGAATCAACCAAAAAAATACCAAAAAAAGGTTGAATCAACTCTTATAGAACCTTGTATACCTCTAATCCGCACCCACAGAATGAGAAGAAGCCATCGATCGAGATTGAAACAACTGCAAACACGATTTGCAAAGAAAACCCTAAGTGGTGCTGAAAACCCTTAAATAATTCAAAAAAAATATTAAAAAATCAAGAACAAGAAGAGAAAAATCATGGAAGTAAAGATCGGGACTAGTCAATCATCTAGAAATATTTTTTTTTTTTAATCACGAATTCAGAAAAGAAAAAAATAGGAAAAAGATGGAGAAAGAATTTAGAGTTTGATCAGAATGCTCTGACACCAAGTTAAGTCACCAATTGTCTTAAAAGCTTAAGCTGTTATGAAATGGGCCCAACAATGTATATCAAGCTATTTAACAATTTCCACACTAGCGATCAAGTCACCACATCTCTAATGATGCGATGAGAAAACTTCATATTTATGTTATATCCTTTCTCTAGGAGTTGTCGTAACCCAAGATATTAATCTTCATCCCCAGCACATGAGAAAACTTCATATTTATGTTATATCCTTTCTCTAGGAGTTGTCGTAACCCAAGATATTAATCTTCATCCCCAGCACATAATAGACATTAGACATGAAATCGTGATCACCGCTCTTTAACTTAATAAGGATGTTACCTCTAGCTTTAACTAAAGTTCTAGTTAGCTTTTGTTTTTACATCGATAAACTTGTCTTGGTGAAAGAAAGCTTCTGATGCGCTTAAAATTAATTTTGAGGAACTTGACTTCTAGGCAAATATGAGAGCATGGAGCTTGTGTCCTCTGATACCACTGTTGGTAGAGAAGGAACTTGAAACCAATTGTGGTGGATCAATTACGCTCACTCAGAGAGGAAAAAAGTTAAAACAAAAACTCCAATGTTCTATTTCTCACAAATGAATCACTTTCTTCTTGTCTCCACACTTTTAATACTCTTATTACATTCATATCTATATATATAGATCTCATAATTCATAAAATACATCATCATGGATATCTACCATTGGAGACTATTAAATGAACTTCCAAGTTTGATTTAAGCACCATATTCATTAAACCTCCATTGTTGTTCGCTTGAATGCACCTTTATAAGGTAAGTCACGTTTAACTTTCAACAACCCGCAATATTACTTATCTCTCCTATCCTATTCAATCCCATCCAGATTACTAAAAATGACCTAAAATAATGGGAGGCATTAGTAATACAAAAGATATTTGATGGGATCAATGAAAGTAGGAAGTATTCGTGCACTGTTTAATAGGAGTAGAATATGTCATGGGATTAAAAAGGTAATATATATATATATATATATATATATATAAGTACAAAGAGTAAGATAAATTTTTACCATTGCATGAGATGACATGGCTATTCTCATGGTGTAATTATTTGGTGATATGCAACCAGTGAACCGGGAGTAATCACAACCACACGTTCATGTGGGGGCATGCACTTAGCGGCATGATCCACGTAAATGTGTGGCTAATCTCATGGAGCGATTATTGGGTTATTTGGGATCAGTGGGAGTGATCACAACCACACATTCTTATGGAGGCCATGCACTTACTGACATGCTCCACATGAATGTGTGGGAGATCACTTCGGCACCACCGACCCTGGACCATTTAGTAATTTCTCAATCTCATGAGATGGGCATGCTAATACCATGAGGGAGGTGGGTTTGCTAATTTGGCCGCTAAAAGGTAGTTCGCAGAGTAACTCCCAGAGGTGCCTGCTAGTTCAAATCTAGCTCGCGACATGGTCATCTCAATGAGAATAAGAGCAGTTGGTCTTGGACGAAGGGGAAGAGAAGGGATGCACTTTTATATCCAACTAAATGGACAGAAGCCCGATCCAAGACAAGTACAAGAGAGATTCTAATCTTAAGGCAGAAGAACTGTTGAAGGATAGAGCTAAAAGCACTCATGGTATCATTATGAATACTCGGTGATAAAAAAATGGACCAACATGAGGTTAGGGACCAAAAAAGAGCATGTGAGCGAGCGGGTTCCATGCAGATCAACAATATTTGGTCAAACTTCTAATCCCACCATTAGCCTGGTAATCAAACATAGCCTTAAGGAACAAAACAATGAGAAAAAAAAGTTTCTTGGCATATATTAAGCTTACGTGTCAAAACCACAGCTTTTCTTTCACTTTACATTTGTCATCTTTTGAGTGGAGATGCAAACATGCACACAAGAGAAAAATGGTTACTTCCTAGTTTCCATTTCCTCCCCTTTTCCTCCCAACGAGACAGTTGAAATATGAGCTCTTCCCTCCCCTCTTACCAATGGCGGAGCCAAGAATCATGTTCAGAGGGAACATATATTTAAAATGATACAAGAAAATGAAACATGATAGTTTCATTTGTAATGCTATAAACATGTCTCTCTCAATATATATAATCAAACTATCCTGCATCCATCAATCACCCATTCGACTGCTAACATAAAAAATCACAAAAATCTAAATCTAAATCTCCACCCAAAAAATTAGCACTCAGCCATCAAAATTAGCAATATGAAGCAACAGCAACGGCGAGCAAAAATTATTCAACAATCAGCAATCAAAAACTTACTCAAAAATTACCAATTAGCAATCAGCAATCAAAAATTTAAAATATCAAAATTAGCAATCAGCAATCAAAAACTTACTCAATAGCGGCAGCGAGCAGTAGCAACAGCAACGACGGGTGAGGCGGCGAGCAAGAGCAGCGGCGGCGAGTGCGAGGGGCTTGGGCACTTCAGTCGCATCTTTTCCAGGTGAAAAGAAGCAGCGGTGGCGACTGACGAGGCGGCAGCAAGCGCGAGGGGCAGCAAGCGGCAGCGAGTGATCAGTTGTACTTGTTCGCAAATCGCAAATCGCGCAGAGCGGCTAGGGAACTTCAGTCGTGTCTTTTCCTTTTCATGATAGGTATGAAATCATAATTTCGAGGGGACAATGGTGGCAATGGTATAATTCATAGGGGGCATTTTTTATAATTATCAAAAAACTTAAGGTAATAATAAAATAAAAACTCAGAGGGGTCAGATAACCCCCCTCCCCTGGGCCCTTGCGTGCCTCCGCACTTGCCTCTTACCACCCAACTTTCCTTGCTCTCCTCCTTCCACCAAACAAACATTGCATAAAAGAGGATGGTCTAATTTTCCATCTCATAGTTTAGAAGAAAAATTGATATGTAATGTGATAAAAATGAGCTCATGTGTACAAGAAGTCCTTCCAAAGAATTACTACAAAAATGAGCTCATATGTAACAAGTAGAGGTGTACTTTGGGCCCAGCCCGGCCGTGGCTCGGGCAGGCCTAGCCCAGCCCAAAGCCCGCAAGATCCCACCAAAAATCAGGCCGAGCCTGGCTTTTTTCCAATGGGCAGGCCTAGGCCTAGGCCCTAAGGATAGGGCTCGGGCCTTGGATCAAGCTTTAGGCAAGCCGGGAGGACTTTTTTGGGCTTTTAGTTTTTTTTTTTTTTAAATTAAATTGTTATTGTAACTTGTATAATATAAGTTTAAATTTTTCTTAATTATTTGTTATTGTTATATTAGTTTATTATTAATTTATTAGTCAAACAAACTTCATAATAAATTAATAAGTTAGTTTATTATTTATA
>JAOTRH010208548.1:0-10974 GCA_034768845.1 Heliamphora exappendiculata | reverse complement strand
TAGTAATAAACTACTATTGTGTGTTTCAAAACTCAAGACAAGAAGGTGTCATCCAGGAAAAAAAAAAAAGAAGAAAAGTCAAGATAATCGATTTTCATGACAAGGTGTTTCGAGGAAAAGCTATCCCGCTCGCTCGAGTTCTTTAGAATCACTGCGGAGTGGAGGAGTCAACCTAGGAACGGGAGGAAGCGATGAGGGCAAGTCACCTCCAACTGTTCACAGATTGAGGTACGATGTGAGATTTTGAATATGAAATTTATTTTAAGAGGGGTAGATTGTAACAACCTGGTTCAGATCCTAGTATTAGTGACTGTTAGCCCACGAGATTACAGGTCTCCAAAAAGGATTCAAAACCCTAACTCGATTCAAAACTCTAATTCGATCTGAAAATCTCAAAAAGGTTCAGAACTCAAGAGACAAGGTCCTAACACCCAGAGAACCTCCTAACACTCTAAAATAAGTAATTGTCATAAGCTAAAAATCAAAAATTTCCATAAAAGGGTAAAATGACCAAAATGCCCTTGATCGCCAAAAAATCTTAAAAATTTAAAATTTAACACATGGACACCCTAAATTAAAGAATTAAATACAAATTAGGAAAAATAAGAAAAATAAGACAAAAAATGATAATACTATCCCTTTGTGGCCGGCTCTTCCTAGAAAAATGTACCAAAAAGTCACTTTTTGTATTTGAAGCTTAAATTAAGAAAAAGATATACCAATCAAATATCTTTATAACCCAAGATTATTCAAATAATTCATATATAACAATAATATAATATTATAAGCTAGAAAAAGCAATTAAAGTATTATTAAAGTTCCTACACAATTAAATAAGTCAAAAAGTCACATCTTGTCAAATTAGCTTAAAGTGACATAATTACTTACACATAATTAATTAATTGTTATAAAAATTATAATAATTCATTAGAAGACTAAAATAATCATAAAACTATTAATATAATATGTTTTATGAAGTTGGGAGACTAAAAATGTACATAAAAAATAAATTTTAAAGCTTTGCTTGCCCAATAATGCACCAAAACCCCAATAAATCATTAAAATAATGCAAAAAGTAACTTTTTAAGTCTCCCAAACGGGCATGGTCGAAACTCCCTAACCCAAGTCTGAAATAGTTTCTTAAAAACCATCCCCTATGCCATGCAACCAAATGAAATTAAAGAAATTTAAAATTTCTTACACAAAAAAATCATTGTGTCCACCAAAACTTCCCTCTATAAATACAAGACTCAAACACACCCTTCTCCTCACATCATCTTCGGCATATAGAGAGAGAAAGTCCAGGAATTCTGATTGCTTGAGTATTCTTCAAGTGTTGGGAAGAAAAAAAAGAAGAAGGAAGAAAAAAGGAGGAGGAATCCTAGGAGCAAGGAGGATACCTCATGCCAAGTCTTAGCCTTACATCCACCATCACCCACTCATTCTAAGGTAAGTAAATACTTCAAAACTCCTTGATTAGAGACATCACAAACTCCCTCAACCCATCTCTGAAAATGAAATCGAAAACAAGAATCGAAACTAGAAAGAAAAAGGCATTGTGGTATTGAGCCATGGATTGTTTGTGATTCTTGTGACTTGTAGCATGCATTCATGTTGATATTATTGAGTGTTGTGACTTCTAATGGTTCTGGAATGATGATATCTAAGTTTCTAACTCATGCATACAAAAAGATTAGCACAAATCTTGACACCCCACATTCTAGGAAGTTAGAACACATATGGTTTGAGATTTCTTACTTTTCGACTTTCTGTCCCAAATTTTGAAACATCATAACTAAGGATAGAAAAATGATCTAAGTGAGTTCGTTATGTCTAGACTTAGATGTTTAAGTTATGTTTCATAAAAAAATTTGTTTGAACTGATCTAAGTAAGTAGAACTCGAGATACAACATTTATACCAAAGTGTGTTGATTCCAGACCAGCAGGTTTTGCAGACCTCAAAATCCTATTTTAAGTCACGATCCGAGCTTAGGTCAAAACATGAAGGTTTTATATAACATATATATGTAGCTACCCACCAACGAAGATCCTAAAAGATTGAGATTTGATAGGTAAAAAAAGTTCTGAAAGTCAATGTTGTGGTTCAGCAAACCACTGAGCCTTCTGTCACACATTTTAGAGCAACCACAATCCTTTGTTGTTATTGTCCAAATCCAAAAGTAGTTTTCATGAAACATGTAGCTAACATATCAATCTAATTACTGTCCAAATATAAGATTAAAACTCTATTGGGTGATCGCCTAAACCATTTCTGAAATCTCGATTGAACACTATTTCTGCTGTGTGTTTAAAGGCAGATTGACACATTTTATAAAATGACTTATTTCTCTAATTATTTCCAAATAACTACCCTAAGTACTATTCATGAGACTTGTAGGGACCATATTGAACTACAACATAACCAACAATTAGCTCAGTAGGACCTGTTTTGATGCCCCAAACCTGAGACCAACTGTGACCCTTTTTTCTGTAATTTTTTAGTAAAATGCTGAACCGTTTTTACTTATTTAATTTATTTTCTGTAGTTACCTTAGGATATGATCTTATCAGTAAATATGAAAATTGTAGATAATATTTTTATATAGGTTTTGACCAAAAACCAGAATCGAACTCAATTTCCAAATAACACGAATCGCTGTAGTAGTTCGCAAATAAGTAATTAAAAGTTAATTTGTGAGTTGTTAAGTGTATAACAAGGCATGTTTTAGTTGTGTCACTTGTTTTAAATGTTTTATTTGAACAAAATGGGATAAATACTGAATTTATATGAATGTATGATGAAGCACGACCATTGCCTTAAAATTTGAATCGTATTTGAGAATTGTACTTTTTGTTCTAATTTGTGGTACTTGTGCTATGTTGAGTTGTACCTTGCCATGCCATGCTATGAGTAGTTGTACTTGAATGCATATCGTATCTCCATGAGCATTATCATTATTACATTCATCGTGCCTTTGTGGCTTTGGATGCATTAGAGTTTCCGTTTCCTTGGTTTTATGTTTAGGGCGTCCCTGGTTGTTGGTGTATACGCGATTTTGGACTTTGTTCTCGGTTTACACCCTAGGTGCGTCCCTGGTGTAAGAAATTATTTATGATGGATGCTAGTTTTGGCACAATGGGTTTGTCGCTAGCAGTCTATCTTTCGTAACCTGGACTTGGTGTTGATATCGGCGAAGGCATAACGGGTTTTAAGGTGGATTTGTTGGATAAGTGCACGATGATTAATTTTTGGTTCACTAGAGGTGATGACCTGCCCCCACGTTGTTTCCAATGAGTAAAACAGCTATGGTATGATGCCTGGTGATGCATTTACTATTCGTAATGAGGCGCGATGATGGCTTTAGTGATCAAATGCCCGTTAAATCCACTCTTGCAATTCCCGACGTGGAATTCATGTTCTGTCTCAAGGTGCATTTTGGGATTGGGCATTTTGCATCGCATTGCATTATTACTCTTGCATATTACCTGTTCATCATGCCTTACATCTTAACTCTTGCCTGTCTTTTAATTTATAATTGCTTAAGGTTTTGGATGATGTTTGTTGTGGTGAATTTGTGTTGTGAAATCTAGTGAGGAAGTTTGGAGTGTTTTACTTTTGAGATTCGGCTAATGGTGTTTACGCTACAAGTGAAAGGTAAGATTTTCTGAAGGAAGTGTGTTTCGCTGAACCCGAGTATTTTGAAGAGGAAGTACGAAGAACCCCAAGTATTCGACACAGCTCCTGGGGAGCAGTAGATTTCCCTTTGTTTCTTTTTATTTATCCAAGATTCTTGTTGGATGACTGTAATGCCTATTTTAAATTATGATGTTTTGTTGAGATTTGAACTTTATTATGCAATAAAGTACTTTATTATCTATGAATGAATGGTTAGAATATCCCTTATGTATACTTATGTACGTCCTGACGTACTCAGAAGTCGGTGTGTCACATGAATTCTCGTATGTCTAGGGACCACTTAACTAATCATTCTGAGAGGTCTAGCTTCTGCATCACTTACCGCAACGACTGATCGGTTGGCACAATTATGGTGTGGGTCTGAAAGTAGAGACGCATTCTCCTTACTGAGATAACTAGTGCAAATACTAGCTTCTCTAAATCAGGGTACCTGCTTTCTACCCCTCGATATGCTCGGCTGATAGAGTATACTGACTTCTGAATTCCTTTATGGTCTTTCTTGATGAGGGACGCGCTCACTGCAGACTCAGACACGGCTAAGTAGAGGAATAATTCCTCACCTGGGGTTGTTCGGGACAACGGGGGAGGAGTGGAGAGGTAGTCTTTCAGCCCTTCAAATACCTTCTCACACTGCTCTGTCCATTCGAAAGCTTTTCTCAAATTCTTGAAAAAGGGCAAGCACCGGTCGGTCACCTTTGAGACAAACCGATAGAGTGCTGCTATCTTGCCATGAGCTTCTGCACCTCCTTTGTGTTTCGTGGGGAATTCATTTCTCTGATCGCCTTGATCTTCTTGGGATTTTCCTCTATCCCTCATTGGCTCACCTTGAAACCGAGGAATTTTCCTCATGTGATGCCGAAGGCACACTTTGCTAGGTTCAGCCTCATATCGTACTTCTTGAGTATTCAGAATGTCTCCTCGAGATCGACCAGGTGGTCCTCGACTGCCTTGCTTTTGGTTAGCATGTCATCCACATAAACTTTCATATTCCTTCCGAGTTACTCCCTGAACATGTGATTCACCAAGCGTTGGTAAGTTGCTCCTGCATTCTTGAGGCCGAAGGGCATAATGTTGTAGCAGTCGAGTCCTCGGTCAGTTATGAAAGAGGTCTTTCCTCAGTCGGTAGGGTGAATCCTGATTTGGTTGTACCCTGAGAAGGCATCCATGAAGCTGAGGCATTCGTGCCCACCTGTAGAGTTCACCAATTGGTCAATCTTGGGTAGGGGATAACTATCTTTGGGGCAAGCCTTATTCAGGTTAGTAAAGTCCACGCACATTCTCCATTTTTTGTTGGGCTTCTTCACAAAAACCACATTCGCCAGCCACTCAAGATACTGTACGTCCTTGATAAATTTTGCCTCTAGCAGTTTGTTAACTTTGGTAGAGATCACTTTATTTCTTTCTTTGGAAAAAGTCCTTGGTTTCTGTTTGACCGATCGATAACTCGCGTTTACATTGAGTCGATGCTCTATAACCTCTGCTCCTATGCCTGGCATGTCTTCATGCGTCTAGGTGAACACTTTTTGATGTCGCCTGAGGAATACAGTAGCTATCGTTGCTCGAGTTTAGCAAAAAGACCACGGACGAATACCTTCTGGTCTGGTCAATTTGCATTGAGGGGGAGGTCGAGGAGTTGTTAGGTCAATTCGGGCCTCTCCCTCATGTTTTCTTATGGGAATTCCAATGTTTTGATTGTCAGTAATTCCTTGCTGTTTGGGCTCTTGAGGGAGGTGGCATAACCTTCCCTCTCAGTGAGCTAATCAGCTTTGAGTTGTCCGATCCCATGTAGAGTTTGGAACTTTATGGTCAGGATGAAGGCAGATTTAACTGCCTAGAAAAGGTTGATGGCTGTTCTTCCTGGTATGGCATTAAACGCTAAGGGGCAGTCAACAACTAGAAATGTGATTTGCTGAGTGGACTGATTCGGGCTAACCCCCATGGTCAAGGGCAGCTTAATGGCACCAAAGGGACCGAGGGGTTGGATCCTTTCTCTAGTAAATTCCACTAGGGGGGATCTGATCGGGGTCAACCGATTTCTATCGATGTTGAGTTGATTGAAGGTTTTCAAAACTAAGATATTCCCTGAGCTCCAATTGTCTATTAGTATCCTCCGTACTTAGTAGTTGGCAAGTACCATTGTGAATACTAGGGGATCATCGTGGGGATGCTGAATCCCTTCTCCGTCAAAGTCCGAGAAGGTGGTCACCTCCTCCCTTTCATCTACCCTGCTTCTTACCAAGAAATTAGTGGTGAGGACTTCCATTGGGATCTTGCTCACAATCTTCTTGAATGTGCTCGTCTTGATGAGCTGGTGTCTCCTCCTCCTGTGAATCCACTAGCTATGACTCGAACCTCTCCAGCTATCTCCCGATTTTCCTGAGGTCCCTCTTGTGTCTTCCTTGGCTTCCCTTTTCCTAGTCGATCAGTAATGAGTCGATGTAGCAGGCCTTTCTAAATCAATGCTTATATTTGCTCCTTTAGATCAAAGTAGTCTTCAGTGTTGTGTTTGTGGTTCTTGTGGAACCTACAATACTTACCTTTATTCCTTTCGTTTGGTGTGGTCCTCAGCCTCTTTGGCAATTTTAGATCAGGGTCGTCGTGTATCTAAAACAAAACTTAGTTAGATGGTGTGTTTAGGAGAGTATACATCTCAAAGCAGCTGGGGGGAATTCGCAGCCATTTATTGTCTAACTGGTCGAGATGGACTCTTTTAGCCTTTCTCGGCCTCCTTGATCAGTTTGGTTCACTCGGCTGTTAACGTTCAGGCTTCCTTTCTGGCTCAGGCTAGGACTTATCTTTTCTAGCATTCATCGCATCCTCCGCGTTCATGTGCCTTTGGGCTTTGGCCATTAGGTCAGCCATGCTCTAGGGCAGTGGCTTAGATAGAGAGAACATGAACTTAGTGGGTTGCATCTCTCCTATGAATGCTACTAGAGCCACCTTGTCGTCCATGTCATCTACTTGGAGTGCCTCAGTGTTGAATCTATACGTGTAATCCTTGAGCGATTCTCCACTTGCCTGTTTGACATTTAGTAGGTAAGTGGCCGATCAGCGTTGCCTCTGTCCCCCAATAAAGTGCCCTACGAATAGTTTTTTGAGTTACATGAACATGTTGATTGATTCGGGCTTGAGGCGACTGAACGAGACACGAGCTGATCCTTTCAGGGTAGTTGGGAATGCTGGGCACATGATCTCGTCGGGGACCGCATGGAGATGCATGAAAGCCTTGTAAGTTTTCAAGTGGTCCACGGGGTCTTTTGTCCCATCGAATGCTTCCATCTGAGGCATCTTGAACTTCGATGGCAAGGGTTCCATCATTATCACAGGCGAGAATGGGAGGTCAGTCCCCTGCACAAGTTCATCCACACCACCGGCCATCTTGCCTTTTACTGCCTCCATGACATTTTGCAATTTCTCCCTTATGCGTCTCATTTCAAGCTCAATCATGGCAGAGACCTCGAATCTGATATACATACCATGTATGACTTGGGTGTTCTCTATTTCTTCTTCCTGCAGCGTGAAGATGCGGCCTCCCATTGGTTGATTCCATTATTGTTCTTGGGATTTCCAGTCTTTAGTCTGTTGCCCGAACCACCTTGTGGTCTCTAATTCTTGTTAAGAGGTGGTCTTCCTCTTCCATTTTGTAGCTGAATAGCGGGCCTGGTGACTTAGACTTGTTGTGGAAACCTAGGCTGCTGGGTTTGGGGCTGCCTCCACTATTGGGGTTGATTGCTCGAATTTCTCTATGTGAGGCGCGGGCACTCATACCTCTTAAGCCCGGGTCAGTTGCACTCAAAGCATACCATGGATGTTGCAAAAGGGTCCCTTGGTCGTCCTAGTTAGTACTCTCAGTGATACAATTTCTTTGGGAAAAAGGTTTAGTTGCTCCTCACCGGTCCTCCGGAGCTGGCACTTCCTTTCTTCTGGCTCCATGTTTTCTTGGAGTCTGCTTGATCTGTCTCGGCTAACAAGGCTGCGCGCACCACCTGAGTGTAGGTGGGAAGTTGTAAGCATATCACTCTTGCTCGTATAGATGGCTCCAAGCCCCATTCGATATTTTGCACCTTCGATTCTTCGCTCTGTACGATTGTTGTGGCAAAATAGCTCAACTCCTCGAAACAATTCACATACTGCGTCACGATCATTATCCCTTATTTGAGCCCCAAAAACTCTCGGATCTGCACTTAACGGAAATGGGTTGGGAAATATTTCTCCAAAAATAGACTCTCAAACTGTTCCCACATCAAGGTCGCTACTTCCTGGGTGTTGGTGACCAGAGTCCACCAATGATTGGCTTCTCCTTCCAATAGGTGGGCAGCTAAAGCCACTCGATCGGTCTTATCTTGGACTCCCATTGAGTTGAATAGTTTTTTGACTGCACTCAGCCATTCTTCTGCCTGTCTCGTTTCTATTCCCCCTCGAAACATCGGGGCTCGCTGCCTTCCTAGTTTCGACAGAAACTAGGCTCGATCACGTACATGTGGGCGGTTGATGGTAGCGGTTAATTCTCGTAACACCTGAGCTAGTCCCGGTACCTCATCGTTTGTAGGTTCATTTTCTTGTCGGTGGTTAGGTCTTCTACCTACCATTCTAGAATAAAGTAAAAGAGTGTTATGATTCTGGGAGTTATTGTAGTTTTTAATTATTCATCGTATTTTGAGATTTTATAAAGCTAGGTCAAAGTTTACCGAAGTATTTATAAAGATTTCGACATTAAAAAGTTGCATTTCATTTCAACTCATAGTCAATACAAGTTTGTAAAAAGTTCACATAGTACACATCTAAACGAACAAATGCGGATAAAAGTGGCGGATAATTGATTTGCGTTCCCAGGTTACTTCGGTGATGTTGTAGCAACCCCACTCCACCTCGACATGCCAGGCGTTAGTCAGCCCCATATGTACTCTATTGGTTATGGCAGTCGGAGTCTCTCGATATGTCTCGGGGTCGTCAAAGTTGATGGCAGGATCACACGGGTCGATAATTCTTCTCTCATTTGTTGGCCTTTGATGCTGCATCCATCCTATAATCAACATGTCCCCCAGATGCATCTTGACTCTGGGTGGAAAGTCTAAGCGGTAGAGGTTTTGACTTCATTTCTCGATCACACGTAAGGGTCCCATGTAGCACAGAAAAGCCTATAGTTTTCTCCACATACACATATATTCCGGATAGATCCTGACATACACCCGATCTCCCACATAAAAAGTCTGGAACTCTGGGTGGCTATAGTTGATGGCGGTATCCACAGTCTTGTCTTTATTAGACTCGGGTAGAGGTGCCTCAAGCTGATCGTATGGGAAGGCAATCGCTACTTCTTCTTCTTAGTCATCGTTCTCGTCCTCATCGCCGTCGTCACCATCGTCATCGCATCAAAATCTCTCGTTCGGTTCTTCGTCTGCCTCCATCTCATCTCCTTCATCTTCTGGATTGGCTTGGCATTCCTCTGGGAAAACCCAAGCTAAAGGGATGACGTCAATAGGTTCTTGCTCCTCCACAGGTATCTCCTCTGGGTCCTCTTCTGGATCTTCTTCAGAATCTGAGTCTCCAGGTTCCGGTGCTGCCTATGGTTCCCCAGCCAGCTCTCCATCGAACGGCATCCTAAGAAGAAAAGATAGAGAAAACCCTTAGGTAAAGATTTTAAGTTGTTAAAATTATATGTGATAAATTAATAGTACAGACATTCTACAGAGCTTCTATGCTATAGAACTCGTAATCTCCCATCTCCCAAGGCCTGAAGGTTCACTAAACCTAGGCTCTGATACTAACTGCGACGCCCCGTTCTCTAGGCACATCGGGACATACGTAACTATAAATAAGGGAGATATTGTAACTATGCATTCATAATTACATACGAATATTACAACATCATTAAAGGTTCAAAATTTTTTCAAAATACGTAATGATTATAGTCTTTTAGAGAATTTAACAAAAGTTACAATATGTCTGTGGAAACTGAATAAAGGATAAAAAAGTGAGTATTCTACGTCTTCAAGCGGCATTATTGGGGTCAGTTGGCTCCTGCCACTCTCCCTGCTCCTCGAAGTCTTCTTCTCCTACAAACACATCCTTCCTCAAATTGTTTATCTCCTTCACCTATTGCAAGAATGCCATGAGCCGGAGCCCAGAAGCTAATTTCCTAAACTGTCTAACAAACTCACAATAAAATATCCTACAATACATATCGTATAATACCTAATACAAATTTAAGAATAAAGAGACAGATAATTTATTATTTTTAATAGGATAAGCATATATAAGAACAATTGTGGGAGTGCGTGATGCAGATGAATGCAATGCAGTTGCCCAACCCAACGTACTTCAAGAATAATATCATAAATTCCACGTCGCGAATTACATAGTAGACTTAATGGGACCTAATCACCGAACCTATCCTCGCCTCATTGCGAAAGGTAAACCCTCACCTTGGCTACATGCCTTAGCCATTTTACGCAATGGCAATAGCATGGGGACTGGCCTTTATCCAATTTTATCCATCCTATTACAGGCTAATCGATCCCACTTAAGGACCAGGATGCTCGTTAGGCGTCAACCTAAAGTCTAATTAAAGCTAGTGACGAACCCATAGTGCCTAATTCCTTTTTTTTATCATAAATAATCTCTCATTTCATTTTCAAATATGGTAACCAGGGATGCCCTAGATCCACAATCACAGAAGGAATGATTTTATATCACCCAACCCACAATGATAGGTACGAAAGGGGACTCCGATAACCCAAGATGCAATGTAGGAATGCTCATGATGTGTAATATGCTTCTTGTGTACAATTAATTATAGCATAGCATATAAACACAATATGGCACATGGTACAGCTCACTAGGCATAAAGTACAAGCATGCGAAGCGTAAATCATAATTTATGTGGAATGGATCCAACCTATTAGCTTGATTCCCAATCATGACACTGTTAAATTCATACACCAATTATTCTCATAAATCATTTGAAGTCCATGTATTCAAGTTCCAAAATGTAACATGCCATTCTTACACTTAGCCAAATTTAAGCAATTGTTCAAGTGTCAATTTTAAAGTTACGGCAGTGTCTTGAGGTACCTACGCATGAATTTAATTTTTGATTTTTGAATACCAATTAGATAAAAATATTTTCTGCAACTTTCATATTTAACATTAAGGTCAGATCCTAGGGGAAATGGGTCATTTGTTTTATTTAAGTGAAAACCATTCAGCACTTTACAGAGAAAAGTGTAGAAATTGGGCCTTTGTTGGCCTCGATTTTGGGGCATCAATTTAAGGG
>JAOTRH010208537.1:0-10975 GCA_034768845.1 Heliamphora exappendiculata | reverse complement strand
AAAATGTATTAACTATTTACAGTTGTAAATGAAACCCACACTAAATAATTAAATATTTTAAAATAAATTTTAATATTTTTAATTATCTGAGTGGTCGAGTCAATTGAATCACATTTCAATTAATTCAAGGGCTCAAAACTTAACGGCTTAACAAACTTTGAACTACCCAAATGCATATATTAATGTAGGACCATAATTTCGAGTCATGAATTGTGAAACATTGAGAATTTAAAGATAACTTTTTGAGTATATTATACTTACTTCTCCCGAGGTTAACTGAAAATACAAAAATTTCTCATAAGATTTCTAAAATTACACTGACATTTTCTATCAGTATTGTTACCCTAACGCCGTTAACGGCAATGGTAAATTTACTGATTTAATCCTAACCCAAAAGCTCAATGACTCGCCCTCCGTACTCACCCTACTTACTCCCACTCAATCCAACTCAGTCTTCTTCTTCTCCAGTTCTGCCAACATGCTTCCCTGCCTTCGCCCCGACCTCGTCGATGTATCCTCCTCCTGCAAGATCTCGCATTCTGTTAGACCTCCACCAATACCTCGCCGATTTTAGCTCTAAAACACACTAAACCCTAATTTTTCACTTTTCTCTAATTTTTCTGTATCTACGTCAAGTCACCGCGGTGGTGCTTTTTGGTATTGCCGATGCGATGCTTGCGACATTTCGAGGGCTTTTCTGCTCCATCGTCGGGAGAAGAACGACGATGCTTCCGACGCGTGGGTTCTAGGGAGTCGCTGGCCATGGTGGTTGCTATCCGTAAAAAGAAATCTTGGGTTAGGTTTTTGTGAAAAGGGGAACAAATTGGGGTAGATTCAATTGAACCTGGGGTGTGATCAATGGGATGTGCCATATCTAGTGGCACTAACTAACATAGTTTTGGGTTGGCTTTATTTACATATATATACATGACACTTAGCAAAAAGACCAACACTCGTTGCGACGACGAAGTCGAAAAAGACCACCAAAAGCAGCGAAGAGGTAAATGATAAGAGAGGTCAGAGAAGATGAACGGAGCGATTAATGGCTTCGAAGTGGAGGAAGAAAGGTTCGTTGGCGATGGAATTGGTGGTTTTACCGATGGAGGATCTTGAATTCCAAACGGTTGATTTGTGGGTGGGTGGAGAAGAAAGATAGGTGGGTGGACTGCTGCAGAAACTGTTGGGTTGACAGCGATAAACGTTACAGTATAGTTAGAAGAAGCTAAGTTTTTATTTTGAGATTTGTGGTGAATGTTGATTGAAATTTATTCAATTGGGAGCGGTGATCATGATGATTGGTGACGAGCTGTGTTTGGTTTGTTGATTGGCGGCCGTCTCTAGGATTTGGTTTGTTATTCATGGAAAGAAAATGAAAAGTAAGGATAAAATGGAAAAAAACATAAAATATTTTAATTTTTGTTCAGTCAATTAACAGTCAACTAATAGAAGGATTAAAGTGAAATATAAAAGTAAAGCAGAAGGGATGACAGTGTAATTTCAGAGATCTCAAGAGAGATCCCTGTAATAAGCTTAAATCTTAAGGGAGGTAAGTGTAATTTATCCTAATTTTTTTTAATATTTTAAACTATTTTTTTGATACTTTGTTCCACATCGATAGAGATATAAACTGAATTTGGTATATAAAAAAATGTGGACTACTATTAATAATTTGAGTTTTAACTTGTAAACCGCTTTGTTAGATTTTTTTAATCAAGTTATTGAGCTAATAGTTCACTTAGGTCGTTACAGTAATTTTTTTATTTTTTTGTTTTTTTCTTAAAATGTTTAATATACCTTGTCTTTTTTATTTTAAATTGTAATGTTTCGGATAGTGGTCATTGTTTTGTGATGAGAGTTAACTTTTTTTAATCGATGTTATTATAGTGATTTTTGTTTGAAAAAATATAGTGTTTAGGATGTGCATGGTTTTTTTTTCCCCTTAGATTAAGCTTGTGTTTGGCTTAGTTTTTTTTTTTGTAGATTTTTTTGGCTTTTTTTATATAAAAGAGTAGATGTAAAAAGATGTAAAAAAAAGTCGATTAATTATAGTAGGAGGCCAAACAAGTAGGCTTTTTAAGCAAAAAAAACCTTTAAAAAGTTAGGCCAAACATATGTTAAGATGATGAAAAGAAGGTAGTTGGCTTTTTTAGAAAACCAAACAGACTTAAAAGTTAGCTTTTAAAAAAAACCAAACAGTATGACTTAAAATTTTTTTTTTTTACAAAAAAAAAAAAAAACAGTTTTTTTAAGAAACCAAACAGCGGCTCAAGAAAAAGAATGTTCATCCTGCAAACTTTGCTTTAGCACAAGTTTTATGTACTGTTTATTTTATTTTAGTTTTTTGCAAAAATCTCTTTTTCTATGGGCTGATTATTTGACAACGGAGCCATGGGCTGTAGACCCGAAATAATTGGGCCTTTAGAAACCGAACCCAACCCAATATTGCAGACCTTGTGGTAATAAAATTATTTATCTCCAAGATTATATATATATATATATATATATATATATATTCATTACTAATCCGATTATTCAAACCGGACCTCATTGATAAAAAGCTTCTGTAATTCTTTATTAAGCTTTTTTTTTAGTTTATGTTTGGGATATTTAAAAAGTTTAGTTTCTACTAGATTTAGTCATTTTTTTTTCAAAAATAAAAATAAAACTATCAGTGAAAAGAAATTAGATGGCTTGGGACATTTTTTGCTATATTATTTTTGCTTTGTTATTAAAATGCCCAATTTGTCGTTACCTTTTGTTTTTAAGTTGTAATTTTTAGAATAATTGGACGATTTTTTTATTTTTGAGAATAGAATTGATTTTTTAATCGAGAGCGTTATGATCATTTTATCATGAAAATATTAGTATGTTTAGGATTTTTCTTTAAAAAAGAAACAATTTTGAGAAGTGAAACCGTCTAACTTTAAAATTATATTTTTGCAATTATTTTCCTAGAGATGCGAACCAAGAACTAAGGCAAAGAGAAAAGAATAAATTGACTTTACTACCTTTTAGGCCATGTTTGGGATCAATAAAAAAGTTAGTTTTTTCTAAAATGTATAGCTTTTAAGCTAGTTTATTTAGGATTCCATCTTTGCAAGGCCTTCAAGGTAATTTAAAAAAAGTTAAAAAATTTTCTTCTTCTAATATCTATTTTTTCAAACTATTCCAAACACACTGACTTTTTTTTATTCCTCTTTTTTTCAATAAAATTAAACCACTTAAAAATTAAGTTTAAAAGCTATCCCAAACATGGTCTTGGTTTTCACTTTTGAAAAAAAAAATGAAAAAATTTACTCTAGAGAAGCATGACTTGTGGCATGGGTAGTTTACTCAAAATTGGTCCTAATGGGCCGGCCCATCTGGCTTAGGCCCGAATTTAGGGCAACCTAGTGACAGGCCATCTAGGGTTGGGCATCGGTTAAAGATGTTGAAGCCCACTTAGAATGACCGCATAATTGAAAAAATATTATAAAAAATAAAACCAAACCTCAGCCCTACCCAATTCGTCAGGCTGGACTTGGGTTTCAAAAATGAGTCCATTCAAGCTCATGTTTAAAAGTGGGATTCGATAATGAAGTAGTAAGGTCACCTCAATGGACATGGGATGTGGCTAGGCTTGGGTTTTGAAAATGAGACTATTCAAGCTCGGATTTATCGAATGCGACTGGGTAGTTAAGTGTGGAGCGAATAGCTATTGAAAACATCTTAACTAATATATATGCTCACCGTGAATGGGCCTGCGTTGGGCTCTACTCGGATTTTAAAAACAAAGTTATTCAAACGTGGGTTTTAGGAGTGAATCTATTAAGAGCCCAATTGTGATGGGCTACAAAGATGGAATCAGCCCGATTTGGCCCAACACTTGGAAATTTACAACAAAAATAGTTGGAACAATTTTAAATAAAAAAAAAATTAGAAGAAGAAGCAAATTTAGACAAAAAGCAGTTGAGAAAACAAATATGGAGAAATCGTAGGCATGGGCACAGGCCCAACTTAACCCAGCAATTTGGAATTTGAAGATAACACGGTTCGATTAATACAGGGTAAATTACACTGACTTCATTTAAAATTTATAAAAATATTATTATTATTATTATTTTTTTAGTTTTTGAAATGTCACTGATTTTTTATCTGATTTAGTTTTTTTATTAAATTAGTCCAACCGTTAACTTTTCGTTAAAAGTTAACGAAAAAACTGTTTAAAAATAAAAAAAGTAATTAAAATTTTTATTTTCTAATTATTTTTTATGTTTGAAATATTTTATTATTATAATTAAAAAATATTTTTTATTTTATTTTTATTTTTATTAAAAAACAGTGCTACTGTTTTAGAAAAAATAAAAAAAATAAAAAAAACTGTTTTCTAATTAATTTTTGTGTTTGTACTATTTTTTTAATAAAAAATAAAAATAAAATAAAAAATATTTTCTAATTATAATAATAAGATGTTTCAAACACAAAAAATAATTTTTTAATTATTTTTTTTATTTTTAAACAGTTTTTTCGTTAACTTTTAACGAAAAATTGACGGTTAGACTAAGTTGATGCAAAAACTAAATTAGGTGGAAAGTTAGTGACATTTTAGAAACTACCAAGGAAGTGATTAATGCTTTAATAAACCTCATGAGAGATTAGTGTAATTTACCCATTAATATGTGAATGTTATCTATTTGGCACCAATTTGAGAAAAATATTTAGGCCACCTTTGAATAAATTGCTTATTTATTTATTTGGTTTATTTAATCTTTAATAAACAATTTCGTTTCAAAAGTTAAATAAGTAAGATTTAAATCAATAAATCAAATAAATAAAATTTAAGTCAAGATTGCCCTAAATGTACTAGCTTATTTAATGTAATAAGTAAATATAACCAAAATAAGTTAATAAGCAAGTTTTTTTTCCAAACGTGCACCTCTCACATTTAAGGCGTTTAAAAGCCAACTCTTCCAAACTAACTTGCTTATTTATGTTTTTGCATATTTTATAATAAATTAATAAACAAATAAATTATTTTCCCAAATAGGGCCTTAGCTTATTTTTTGTTTTTAATTTTTCTCTAAATCATTTCTTTCTTATTCACTTTTATTTATGAAGTTATTTAGTGGGTCAACGATAATATGCCAATGTATTAATATAATGGACTTAATCAATACGTGAGTGTCATTTGCTTAGGTCTAATTTCTAATAAAATTTTAATATTATGTTTTTGTTTTTCAGAATTTTTTAGTTTTAATATTTTTTTTATTTTTTTGGTTGGTCTTGATAATAAGGACATAAAAGTTAAAAATTAATAAAAAAAAATATAAAGACAAAAATAAGTAAAAAAATTAATTTATTAGTTTATTTTGTTTGATTCTTGATTTCTTTAAATTCTTAATTTTTATTTAACTTTTTATTTTATTTGTTCCTCTTGATGAGTGAAAGCAAAAATGTAAAAAAATAAAAATAAAAAATAAAAAAAATCCATTAAAATAAAATAAAACAAAACAAAACAATAAACCATCTATCCTAAATCAAAACTCATATTTTCAAGAGATGTTCTACCTTAAATAGTGCTGACTCACCCACTAATAAAGTTTTTTTTTTTTTTTATCTAATCCACCTTTTACTCTCCCTTCAGTTTGTCTTAGTATAACCTTTTTTATATAAATTTTTTCTGTCTTAAATAAATTTTTATAAGCTTAATCTAAAAGGGTATTTTTTTTATATTTATCTCATCATAATTGTTAGATTTAGGCAACCCAAGAGAGAGGTGAATTGGGTGTTTTAGTGAGATAAAAAGTTTTAAAAAAATTTTCAAAAATCTTTTAATATTGTTATAAATTTTTTTGTATCTCATTGATGTCGATCTCAGTTCATTCAGCATTTGGTTTATGAACAATAGTCCCTTCAATAGTTTTGGTAAATTTTTTAAGTCCATTTATGATAACCCGCCAAAGATCATAGTCAACGGTTTGAATGTAAATTCTCATTCTAGCATTTAAATAGTTATAGTTTGTTTTATTGAACAAATAGAGTCTGTTGATCGATTGACCTTCAGATTGGATATGTCCAAAACTAGTGATTGCCATAAAAAAAAACTCTTAGACTGTTAAGTCAAAAGTAAGAGCCCGAGCTCTGATACCAATTGTTAGATTTAGGCAACCATAGAGGGGGGTGAATTGGATCTTTTAGCGAGATAAAAAGTTTTAAAAAAAATTTCAAATTTTTTTTAATATTGCTATAAAACAAGATATGCAATTATATAATCAAAATAAATATTAAAAGATAAGGGATAGAGAAATAGAACAAGACACCAGCGATTTATAGTGGTTCGGCTTTATCCTACCATACGTCCACTTCTCAAGATCTCCCTTGAGTATTTCTACTATTCAGAATACTTCCGAGCGTATTCAAAGCCTTTACAAGTTTTAAGATTTCACTTAAGCTATCTGAATATTTACAAGTACATTCACAAGCCTGTTACAGCTTCAAGAAGATCCTATGAAAACAAGTCCCATATTTTTTTCTAATCTCTCTTGAACTCTTCTTTGATGAGTTTCACTCACTTACTCAAAGACTAACAGGGTGACTCACATTTGATTACAATAAATGAGATGTAATGAATAAAGAACACTCACTCTCTTTACAAGATTGATTTATAATAAATGAAATGGTAAAGAGATATGAGGGATAAGAACATGAGTTGCAGCAATAAATATGAGTTTGATGATTTCTGAGATGGATTTGAGCAATAGAATAATAAATGCAAGTCTCTCTATCTGTTAAATGCTGAGAAGTAACTCCTTATATAATCTCTTGTGAGTTCTTGACCGTTGGAGGTAGGTGGGGGCAATAAATGTCAAAAATTCAACCGTTGAGATTTGCCGTGTTTTGAATTTCCGTTTTTAGGGTCGACACGAATATCTTTGGTGTCGACACAACGTGTCTAGGACAGGGTTCTTCAATTGGTTGTGTCGACACGAATGTTCTGAGGGGTCGACACAAATTCTGTATTTTACCTTCCAACGTTCTGGGGTCGACACAAATGAATCTGGTGTCGACTCGTTTGAAATTTCAGCATCCGGAGGAACCATTTGGTGTCGACTCAACTTGTCTCTGGTGTCGACACTAAGTCTCTGCAGGAAGCCTCGGTAGTTTTATGTCGACCCAAATCTTCTAGGGGTCGACACCAAAATTCTGCAGGCAGGCTTCAAGACATTTGGGTCGACACGATTTGTCGTGGAGTCGACACAAAAAATCTGCAGGAGATCTCGGTTATTTTGTGTCGACACAATTTCCATTTGTATCGACCCAAACTTTCGAAAATCAGAAGTGAAAATCACTTCTGTGTCAACTCAAAATGAGTCCTAGGTACTTCAGTACTTTTGTGTTGACACAAAACTAGTTTGTGCTGACATTAACATTTTGGTATTTGGAGATCAACTTGAAAAACAGTTAGGGTGTCAAAGTATTTAATCAATTGGTGTTGACACACTTGATAAGCTTCAAATATACTTTGCCTTTAATATTTGACTTAATTTTCAATTAAGATTAATACAAAAAAATTCTAATTAAAAAATTCTTAAGTGTTTGAACATTTTGAGATAAAAGTTATTTCTTTTTGGTTAAGGTGCTAATTTTGATTGTTCAAAATATGTTAACACTTTTATTTTGGAAATATAAAATATTATCCATTTAAAACCATTTATTCTTAGAAAATGAATTATAAAAATCATCAAAATCAAATTAAAAGGTCCTTGGGCTAACAACAATTAATTAGAAATTAAAAATAAAAAATCTTCAAATAAAATAAAAATTGCCACTTTAAAACTTTTATAAGTTTTTTTTATTTTTTTATTTTTATCTAATCCACCTTTTAGTCTCCCTTCAGTTTGTCTTAGTATAACCTTTATTATATAAATTTTTTCATCTTAAATAAATTCTTATAAGCTTAATCTAAAAGGGTATTTTTTTTATATTTATCTCAGTCACAATTAATTAGAAATTAAAAATAGAAAATCTTCAAATAAAATAAAAATTGCCACTTTAAAACTTTTATAAGTTTTTTTTTATTAACATTTTTTCAACTTTAGTTAATATTATTTTTTAGAATCCTTTCATTATAATAAATTTGAAAGATAAAATAAAATAAAATAAAATAAAATTAAAAAAATACGATAAAAACCTTAAAAAATCTTCCGACTAATATGCTAAAATCTAATAGCCAGTAGAAATGAAAATTTTTTCCGCCCCGCTTTGTAGGGTTTTTTTCGCCTCCGATAACAAACGGGATAAGGACGGTATTTGCACTACTCGTTCCGTTTTTCTCGCCCGTCCCAAATTATATAAAATAAATAATTTATAAATATTAATATATGTATAAAATATATATTTTTATAAATATAATAAGTTTAAAATATTAAAATATTATATTTATCTCTATTTTATTTATTTATTATATTTTGTATATTTAGTTACATTAATTCATCAACTATAATTTTTTATTTATTGTATTATTTATAATTTTTATTAATATTACTATTTTAAACATAAAAAATTATACCCAAAATATTTCCGCATCCGTTTCATTTCTCGTTACTTTCTCGATATTTTTTTTTGTTTACACTCCAATCAAATTGAGGACGAGAATATGAGAACTAATTCCCGACCCGGGCAGCCCATTGCCATCCCTAGCAGCCAGATCTTTATTAACCTTCCAATCGCCAGGTGACACCAGCGGGTTTAATCTAACGGTGTGACCAAAAAAATAAAATAAAATCCAACGGCATAAAGCAACCAAAGTTTCTCAAGAAAAGTGGGTGGGTGGGTTTGGTCACTTTCCAGTTTCCACATTTATAGTTTCCCATGAAGTTTCCGTTGCAACAAAATTGACTAAACATGCTTCCCCTAATCTATACATTAATTAGTCTTCTCCCTCTGCTATTTTCTTCACTAGTGGAGAAATTATTCAACTGGCAGAGAATTCTATGTTAATATGTTAATGTAGTGTATTCCGGGCTCGATTAATAATTAGCTTAAAAATTAATTTTTAAGTTTTTAAAAAAAAAAATATTTTTAGTTAAAAAATTAAATTGAATTTAAGATAGGTTGTTTGATAACTTAGCTTTTAAGTTAGATTTTTTGAAATTAATTATTTGGGTAAAAATTTTATTTTTTTATTTTTTTGTTTAAAGTTGATATTTTTATCTTTTTATATATTTAATATTAACAATTATATGTAGTTGATAGTAGTAGTAAATAAGTTACAAATAAAGAGCATTATTGTATTTTAAAAGTGGTAGAAGTTTGATTTGAATATTCTGAGAGTTTATGTTTTGGTTTGATTTTTTAATTTTTTAGTTTTTTTTTTCTGTCCTTTTACCAAACGAGCAATATATGAATTTTTTATATTTTTAATAAAAAAAAAAAAAATCAAATTACCAATCAAGGCCTCAATAAGTACATAGGAATCAGGTGTCCCTCTATTATATTTGTATGTGCAACTTTTTCTCCTTATTTATTCGTATCCCATTTTTTTCTACAAAAAAAACTCTCTATATCTAGATTCTTTCTAGGTTGCGGCAACAATAAATCGATCTTGAGAACCTTATTTTTAAGGTTAGATGACTATTCTAACCCTCACAAGATTATTATTATGAGTATGAGTAGAGATTATGAGGTTTTTTTTTTAGCAAACTAAGATAGAAAAGTGGGGGGTGTTTGGATTGCATGATGTTCTTTGCATTTTTGTTTTGTTTTTTAAGATTAATAATCATTCTTCTTAGAGAAGGATTCCTCAAGTTTGTGTTCTTATTTTTTTAGAGATTTTTCCACTCCCTGCCTAAATGTTTGTGGTTTTTTTAAGAGACTTATTGTTCTGTCGCTAGATCACTTTATAATTTTATAGAATGACAATATATTAAATATTGTGCTTATTTTATATATAAAAAATATAATGTTAATTTTTAAAATTATGAATAATATTGTGCGTGTATTTATTAAGTACATCACATCAAGTTTATTAAAACCGCATTCTCTAATAAAGAATGATTTAAAGATTTAATAATTACAAAAGCCAGTTAAGTCATTGATGTATAGCAAATACATCTTGCGCTGTCAACGCTCCCAAATATATATCTCTCTTAAGAACCCATTTGATCTCTTTTAAAAAAATCACTTTTTTAAAATTAAAAATCAGGTTTTATATTGGAGTGTATAGCATCTTAAAAACACTCGTAACTTTTTTTTTTTTTTTTAAAACATTTTTTTTCCGAAAGCATATTTACATCTCAACCTAATGTTTTTAAATGAAATTACTGTAATATTTTCAACAAAAAGTTAATTATATTTTAGAAAATCAAAACCGTACTACACATTTAAAGCAAAAATAAGTGTATATTAAATATTTCAATAAAAACAAAAAATTGAAAATACCCTGAATAAATTATCTCAAGAAATTTAAATCCTTTTATCATTTTTTAAAATATAATTAAATCTCCAAAAAAAAAATCACATTTTAAGGACATTCCAAAGAAGTTCTAATACTTCATATGATTATATTAATATAAACTTGAACAATATTATAAATCATCTGATTTTTGCTTATAAATCTCGTGTGCCTATAGCTATAAATCTGTGAATCTTTTTTATTATGAATCTTTGTAGCTATTTAGCCGACCTTAATTAATTAGAATAAAAACTTAATTTAATTTGATTTGGTTTGAAATCTTCGTAGCTATTTGGCTATGATTTTGTGTGGATTTTAATTATAAATCTATTTGACTTTGATTATGAATTTTGTGTATTATAATGTGAAGTAGGTACAATATATTTTAAAAATAGTGTGTATTGTGCGAAAAAAATGTATTAACTATTCACAGTTGTAAGTCAAACCCACAATAAATAATTAGAATATTTAAAATAAACTTTAATATTTTTTAATTATAATTTAACTTGCTTTTGATCTAACTTTTTTTTTTTTAGCATTTTT
>JAOTRH010208526.1:0-10975 GCA_034768845.1 Heliamphora exappendiculata | reverse complement strand
CTAATTGGTAAAAAAGTTTTAAAATAAAAAATTATTAATAAAAATAACATATTAAGAATTTTGAAGTGCCTTTAGGTAAGAGTAATATGTATGTGTAGTATGATAATGTTTAATACCTTGTTTGTCTGTAATAACCCGTACCATGACAATTAATAAAAAATAAGACACGTGTCACTCCTTCAAATAATATATTATTTGATAGTTCGTAGAAATTTTTTAAAAAATAAAATTTCAGAAAAATAATAATTTAGCGATAAGAATTTTAAATATTTTTAAATTTTTTTGCTTATGTTTTGATAGAATTTTAAAAAAATTTGGGTAAGATTTTGGATAAGATCAAATCAAAATTAATGATGAAAAAAAATTTGGATAAGATTCTGGATAAGATCAAATTGAAAAAGATTTGGATAAAATATCAAATCAAAGATAACGATTGAAAAAAACATGGATAAAATTTTGGATAAAATCAAATCAAAACTAATGAATGAAAAAGATTTTAGCCATAATTCTCAAGATTCGAGTAGCTTATAAAAAGCACTTGGTAGCAACATATCTCTCTCTCTCACACACACACACACACACACACACACATATATATATATATATATCACATACAGTGAGCTTTTAAGTCAAACACGCAACGCCACCACCACCGCAAGCTCGACGCCGCTCAGCCGCCACCGTCGCCGACCACCAGTTTTCTCTCTCTCTCTCTATTATGTATTGAGATTTTATCACCGGAGAATTAGAAATTTTGGGATCAAGAATAAGGCGCGAGTTTTGTCACGTCTAAGTCAAGGTGAGATGCTTAAGTATTATCTCTTGAACATAAATGCAATATTATTTTGAATATAAATGCATGTGAGATACTTAAGTATTATCTTGAACATAAATATAAATTTTATTTTGAATATAAATACATGTGAGAGTGCTTAAGTATTATTTTGAACAGAAATGCATAAATTATGCTTTAAATTTGCTTTATATCCATGTTTTGAAGTATGAAAAATTGTGATATCATAATTTTTTATTCAAATGCATTGGTGTTATTTTTTTTTAATTGCTATATGCACTTTTACAAAGTATGAGAATGTGAAATGAAAATTTTTGATAATGTTATGCGGTTCTAAAGTGCCAAGTTACAAGAATTTTCAACTATTTATATCCCGTTAGGGGAGGTTGCCCAATTATGGGTGTTGTTGCTTCATATGGGGGAGATTTCCCGCTGAGCGAGAATTTTTGTTTTAAAGGTTTTGTGGGTTATAAGTCCCAGACAGTACATACTACTCATGCTTGGTAGAGAGTGGCCCTCATTTCATCACGTTGCTAATCCGGGCATTGAGAATTGAGGTTACGGTACCGTTAGAACTCCCAATCGTGAGGTTGACGACTACTTGGTCACTGTTGAATATGAGTTATGAATGAGACACGATTAGTTTGAATTGTGGTGGTTATGTTAAAAATTTTATTTTTTGTATGAGACAGTGAATTCTATGATTTGTTGTTGTGGAGCGTAAAGTTCTACGTTTACAAAGATTGAGAAAAATTCGTTATAACTTGTGAGATCTTAAAAACCTGATAAGATTATTTATGAAATTTTGTGACAAGTGGATGCAATATCTTACTTTTCTTATGGAAAGTATGATATTTTAGTAGAATAACTGTTTTTTATCTTGTTCATTATAATACTAAATGCACTCTCATGTAACCTTTGTGGTTGCAGATAGCAAGGATGGTTAGAGTTGGTCCACCACAATTGTCAGGTTTATAATCCCTGACTCGTAGTTAATGTTTTTTTTTTTTTGTAAAATATACGCTGGTTTGGGAATACAGGATAACGTATTCGAAGCATGTACAGTTGCTTGTTTCCTATAAATAAATAATTTCAGTTTGATAATTTTATTTGGTATACGCCGGTTTGCTATACTAAAAAACATAATCATATTATGTACAAATACTACTCTTTTGATTATTTTTTATTACATCGATTTTTTCAAAGTAAAAAAAAAGGTTAGTAGAATTCATGTTTCACCTGAATGCCTTTAGTCACTACATTAGCTGTAACGTGAAGGAAAAATTGTACAATCTCAGAATGTGATAATATTTTTTATCAATTTTGTGCTTTTGGAAAAGGGTGCAACAATTTTGGTATCAGAGCTCTAGGTTTTAGATTCTGTAGACTTAGCCGAGTATGGTCTGTGGTGGGCCGTAGGTTAGGTGCGTCATTTCACGGTTTGGCATACAGAGTGTCTCAGACCTTGGGTTGTCATACATTTGTTTTTGGGCGTCTGATTAACTTGCTTTGAGGTCCATTTGGAAAACACGTTCTGCAGGCGTAGGTTCCTGATTGGAAGTCTAAGTAAGTTATCAGATTGGGGAAGGGGACCCTTGTATGGTTAAACTCTCTGTTTAGTAGCTTATTTCTATCTTTATACTCTTAAAACGGACTCTAGTATCGGACCATAATCCATACCTATATCAAATAAGGTGAAGTATCAAGAACCCAGATAGAGTATCGTTCATTATGGGTTAGTTCAACGAGGTACAACGATACGTGTCTACACAAGCGGGATCGATACTACTCAAATTGATAAACCAACCTGATCTAATAGTTAGGATGCTGAAAGCGATTAGAAGATTGACGGAGCAGAACGCAAGATGGATGGCAATGTAGGCAAAACGGACTAGACTTATGGCTATAGAGATGAATAACTATGCAAATTTGATTGAGGTAAGAAGGGATGAAAAGAGTGATAAGGAGGGTGATGAAAGACAAGAAATATTTAAAATGCGGAGGAAGTTTTGTTACTACTACGATAAATTGGGACATGTGGCTTTAAAGTGCGTATATTCAAGGATACCAGCACTACTATATAATAGAAATATACAAGACAAGGAAAAGGAACTGGTGGAATAACCAAAGATTTTAGAGCAAGTATTGCCTATGACAAAACAAGATACGCAAGCTACCCCAGATGTGATGACTGGTGCTCTTACCATTTTTAAAAAAAACAAATAAGTGCCTACGTCCTATTAGATTTAGGACTGACACATTCGTTAATGGATGAAATAAAAATGGAACATCAATGGCGTAATAATAAGAAAGAAAAGTGTTAGGGAAGCCGTTCGTTAAGAATAGGAGATAGAAGCGTACTAGTTAGCATACTTGGGTATGATAGGTTTTAGCCTAATGTTTGGAATAATTGAATATTATCATATTATAAAAATGAGTTATCATGAATTTATTGGCACATACACTGACAGAGGTTTGAAAAGGGTGGGAACTTTCGAAGATACCAGCCAATTGTAAAATGTATTCTCAGAAGACTTACCAAGAATACCCTATATCAAAAAGTTAAGCTTACATCCAATTTATAGGTACGACACTTGTATCATTTTCATGTTACTGAGTATCACTTGCTAAGTTATAACAAATTGAAGGGAGATGCAAAAGAATAGTTGGATAAGTGTTTCATTCTGGGGATGTACTAGTGTTGTTTATGAGAATGAAGGATGGAACTCCAAGAAGATGCTTTCGATTATCGTTAGCTAAGCAGAACCACTATTAGAAATAAGTACCCTTTGCGTGAGATATATATTTTTGTTCAATCAGCTGCAAGGAACTAAAATATTCTCTAAGATTAACCTAAGGTTAAGATATTATCACTTTCGAATAAGGGAATCAGGTGTATCTAAGATGCCTTTAAGAATCAATGTGGATACTATGAGATTGTTGTGATACCATTTGATTTGACTAATGCACTTGTGGTGTTTATGGAGGTGGTAATTTAAGTGTTTAGGAGTTTTTTCGGATAAATTCGTAATCATATTCATCCATAACATTCTAGTATATTATCGAGGCGAGCGGGAATACAGGAAATATTTGAAAATTTCTTTACAAATCTTAAGAGATCACATATTGGATGCACAATTTACTAAGTGTGAGTTTTGGTTGGATCGAGTGGTGTTTTTGGGACATGTTATATATAGAGACGGAATCTAAGTGGACCCAATAAAAGTTGAGGTAGTAGTAAATTGGACGAAACCAACCAACGTAATAGAGGTTAACCTAGAAGAATGTAAAGTTTGAAAAGTCTGACCAATGAGAATGAAATTTTCAGGAACTAAAGTCTAAGTTTGTGTCAGCTCATGTACCCATCCTTCCATCAGGCAGTGAAAGTTTTGTAGTGATGCGTCACACCAAGGATTGGGTTATCTTTTGATACAAAAGGGGAAAGTAATCGCATATGCATCTAGACAGCTAAAGCCTCATTAGAAAAATTACCCTACCTATGACCTAGAATTTGCTGCAATTGTCTTTGCTCTCAAAATATGGAGACACTATTTATACGGTACAACTTGTGAGATCTTTACTGACCATCAAAGTTTGAAGTATATCTCCACTCAGAAGGAGTTGAACCTAAGACAGAGAATGTGGATGGAATTAATTATGAATTACGATTGTACGATTCATTATCAGTCGGGAAAGGTCAACATTGTAGCAGTTGCCATAAGCCAGAAATCGTCTGGAAGTATAGCGCACCTTCGAACAGTGCGAAGTAGCACAGTTTTTGACATGTGGTCGCTCAGGACCACCCTGGCAATAGAAGAAAATAGGGGCTTATTAGCAACTCTTAGAATAAGGTCGAACTTGTTAGACCAGATTCGAGCAATCTAGTTAGCAGATATTCAAGTGGATAAGAGCAGAGGTAATTACATAAGACTGAACACCAGAAATCGGCTTGATTATTACAACCCTTACCTGTACCTGAGTGAAAGTGGCAACACATTGCTATGAATTTTGTAGTTGGGTTACCACGATTACCTAAGGTAATGACGCTATCTGGATTATTGTAGATAGATTGACAAAGTCAGTACACTATTTACCAGTAAAGATGACGATTCCTTCCTATGAATCTGTTCGCACGATTTTATATTTTTGAAATTATTCGTTTGTATGGTGTACCAGTCTCTATAGTATCCGATAGGAATCCACGTTTAACATCCAGATTTTGGCCAAGTTTACAAGAGATGTTGGGGACTATGTTAAAGTTTAGTACGACCTTTCACCCGCAAACTGACGGCCAGGCAGAAATGACAATTCAGACCTTGGAAGATATGCTCAGAGCTTGTGTACTGGACTTTGCGGGGAGCTGGAAAGAACATTTATCGTTGATTGAATTGGCGTATAATAATAACTTCCAATCGACCACAGGAATGACCCCTTACGAAGCATTGTACAACAAGAAATGTTGAAACCCAATCTGTTGGGAGGAAGTCGGAGAAAGGAAGCTATTTGGCTCTGAAATTGTGCAAATCACTACTAACAAGATAAAACTGATTGGAGAAAGATTGAAGCAGTCTCAAGACCGACAGAAAAGTTACGCGGATAATCGGAGACGCGACCTAGAATTTGAAGTCGAAAATCATGTATTCTTAAAAGTATCGTTATGGAAAGGAGTAATGAGATTCGAAAAGAAAGAAAAGTTGAGTTACCGTTACATTGGGTCATACGAGATCATTAAAAGAATTGACAACATAGCATATCAATTGGTCATACCTTTGGAGGTGTCAGGATTACACGACATATTTCATGTCTCGATGCTAAAAAAAACATGTTGGATCTTTCACATGTACTAACAGTGTAGCCAGTTGATCTAAAGCCCGACTTTACCTACGATGAGGAGCCAGTACAAATACTAGATAGAAAGGAACAAATTCTGCGAACTAAAGTCATTCATTTGGTAAAAGTGTTATGGCGGAGTCATTCAGTAGAAGAAGTCACCTGGGAACGGAAAGAGGACATGCAAAAAAAATATCCGCACATTTTTGCGTAGAAAGGTACGAAAATTTCGATGACGAAATTTTTTAAAGGATGGTAAATTGTAATAACTCGCACAACAACAGTTAATAAAAAATAAGACACGTGTCACTCTTTAGAATAATATATTATTTGATAGTTCGTAGAAAATTTTTAAAATATAAAATTTCTGACAAATAATAATATAGCGATAAGAATTTTAAATATTTGTAGATTTTTTTGCATATGTTTTGATAGGATTATAAAAAGATTTAGATAAAATTCTGGATAAAATCAAATCAAAATTAATGATGGAAAAAGATTTGGATAAGATTCTAGATAAGATTTAATGATTGAAAAAAAATTGGATAAGCTTTTGGATAAGATCAAATCAAAAGTAATGATTGAAAAATATTAGAATAAGATTTTAGATAAAATTAAATTAAAACTAATGATTGAAAAAAAATTTGGTCATAATTCTCAAGATTCGAGTAGCCTATAAAAGGCACTTGGTGACTATATATATATATATATATATATATATATAGTGAGCTTTTAAGCCAAACACGCAACGCCACCACCACAGCGAGCCTGACGCCGCTCAGCCGCTACCGTCGCCGACCACCAGTTCTCTTTCTCTCTCTCTCTCTCTCTCTCTCTCTCTCTATTATGCATTGAGATTTTATCACCGGAGGATTATAAATTTTGGGTTAAAGAACAATGAGAGAGTTTTATCACGCCTAAGTCGATGTGAGATACTTAAGTATTATCTTGAACAGAAATGCAAAATTTATTTTGAATATAAATACATGTGAGAGTGCTTACGTACTATTTTGAATAAAAATGCATGAATTATGCTTTAAATTTGCTTTATATCCATGTTTTAAAGTATGAAAATTTGTGATATCACGATCTTTTATTCAAATGCACTGATGTTATTTTTTTTTTAAAAATGTTATCTGCACTTTTACAAAGCACGAGATTGTGAAATTAAGATTTTTGATAATGTTATGTGGTTTCAAAGTGCCAAGTTATAAGAATTTTTGGCCTTTTATATCCCGTTAGGGGAGATTGTCCAATTATGGGTGTTGTTGCTCCATGTGGGGGAGATTTCCCGCTGAGCGAGAATATTTGCTTTAAAGGCTTTGTGGGTTATAAGTCCCAGATAGTACATACTACTCGTGCTTGGTGGAGAGTGGCCCTCATTCCATCACGTTGCTAATCCGTGCATTGAGAATTGAGGTTACGGTACCGTTAGAATTCCCGATCGTGAGGTTGACGACTACTTGGTCACTGTTGAATATGAGTTATGAATGAGACACGATTAGTTTGAATAGTGGCGGCTATGCCAAAAATTTTATTTTTTGTACGAGACAGTGAATTCTATGATTTGTGGTTGTTGAGCCTAAAGTGCTATTTTTTACAAAGATTGAGAAAAGTTCGTTATAACTTGTGAGATTCTAAGGTTATTTATGAAATTTTGTGACAAGTGGATGCAATATCTTACTTTTCTTATGGAAAACATGATATTTTAGTAAAATGACTGTTTTCTATCTTGTCCATTATAATACTAAATGCACTATCATGTAACCTTTGTGGTTGCAGATAACAGAGATGGCTAGAATTGGTCCACCACAGTCATCAAGTTTATAATATCGGGCTCGTAGTTAATGTTTTTTTTTTTGTAAAATATACGCTGATTTGGGAATACATGATAGCATATTCGAAGCATGTATAGTTGCTTGTTTCCTATAAATAAATAATTCCAGTTTGATAATTTTATTTGGTATACGACGGCTTGGATATACTGAAAAATATAATCATATTATGTACAAGTACTATTTTTTTGATTATTTTAGATTATATCGATTTTCTCAAAGTCAAAAAAAAAGTTAGTAGAATTCATGTATCACCTGAATACCTTTAGTCACTACATTAGCTGTAACGCGAACGAAAAACTGTACAATCTCAAGATGTGATAATATTCTTTATCGATTTTGTACTTTTAGAAAGTAGTGTGACATTGTCAACCAGTTTTAAGTTGAGTTTTTAATTTTTTTTGTTTAAAGTTTAAAAAATTAAAAAGTTTCATTTGGTAATTTAAAAGTTTTTAAAAATATCATAACTTATATTATATACATCTATTTTTTTATAAAAAAATATATTTTTAAAATTTACTCATCAAAATCTATTTAATAAAATTCATATTGAATATAAAATTATTTAAAAATAAATTTTATAAAATTATAATAATTTTAAGCAAAATAAATTTCCTTTTGGCTTAAAGGTCTGAATGGCAACTAGTTTAAAAGCTAATTTTTTACTTTTTTGTGTTTTTTAAAAGCTAAATTGGGTTTAAAATATATTAATTGGTAATTTTGCTTTTAATCTAGCTTGTTTTAATTGGTTGTTTGGATAAAAAGTTTATTTTTTAACTTTTTGTTTAAAGTAAATAATTTTATTTTTTTATATAATTAATTTTAAAAATAATATACAGGTTGTAGTGGTAGTAAATAAGTTATGAATAAAAAATATTATTGTATTTTAAAAATTGTAAAAGTTTGAATAAAATATTCTGGAAGTTAGTATTTTAATTAAACTTTTTTACTTTTTTGTCAAACGACCAATTTTAGCTTTTTAGCATTTTTAGTTAAAAAACTAAAAAAATCAAGATTACCAATCAAGGTTCTAGGTTTTTTGAATTATTATCCTGTGACTTAAAGTCATGTATACACGGTTCATAAAATGAATTTTGTACTTATTTAGCTTTAAAAAAAATTTAAACAAAAGAAGTTAAATTTAAAGTTAAGTAGCCAAACAAAACCTATAATGAGCTTGAAAAACTCTGGCGCTTGCCAACCAAGGATGGGCCAGGGCTGATGACTGATGAGTATGTGAATTGAGCTGGCTGGGAAGGGAACCTTGTCCTTAGCAAAGGACAAGTTGTTGGAAAGCAACCCATATATAGGCCATAGACAAAACTTATCAGCGCCCACAGACTTATAAGCCGAGTTCGTGTTGAGTGAATAAAATGAGTTCAATCGGTGAATTTATTGTGAATTATATTTTTTTTAATTTTTTTATTAAATTAACTTGGCTTGTAAACTCAACTCGTTTAGAGTATATGGATAAATTTTAAACTAAAAGATCAAAAATAATTTTTAACATAACTTGACTTAAAATAACTTTAAATCAAAAGATAAAAAATCTAATTTAAAATTGTTATAATTTTTAAAAATTTATTTTTAAATAATTTTATATGAATAAATTTTGACGAGTAAATCTTAAAAATATAAATTTTTATAAAAAATAAATATGTATCATAAAAGTTATAATATTTAAAAAAAAAAAAATTGTGTAAGAAGCACTGGACTAAAGGATAAAAGCCTTTAAATTGCCAAAACAAATTTTTTTAGCTTTTTAGGTTTTAAATAAAAGACAAAAAACTTAATTTAAAACTAATTACCAAACAAGTCCTTAATTTACCAATAAGGACTAAAAGGTTAATTGGGCGCAACCTGACTTTAAGCTAGATTCTCTGCTTAGAGTCACTTTAAACTTAAAAAATTAAAAGTTCATTTGAGAGAAAAATATAATGAGGCTTAAAGTGATTTTAAACAAATAAAAAATAAAAAAAATTTTAAAATTGTTATAATTCTTTTAAAATTTATTTTTATATAATTTTATATTTAATATGAATTTTATTTGATAGATTTTTAACGAGTAGATTTTAAATATATAATTTTTATAAAAAAATATATATGTATAAAAAAGTTATGATATTTTTAAAAATATAAAAAAAAATTATATAAAAAACGAAAAAGCTAAAAAAATTTAAAAAAATAGACTTTTTAATTTTTTAAATTTTAAATAAAAAGAAAAAAAACCCAACTACAAACCAACTTAAAACTTGTTTTCAAAAGAAACAATTTGGATGTGTTTGGGAGTGCTGCTGTTATAAATTATATGTTAATTTTTAGTTTTTTATTTTTAATTTTAATTATATGTTATAAATTTTTTCAAGCACTGATAACTTTTGTTACAATTTATAATTATTTTTTATTTTATTTCAGTTATAATATATATTTTTTAACAAATATTTACAACTTTTAGTACAAATTATAGGCCATGAATGGGTGAATTTAACTTATTAGCTTATTTGACTTTGTAAATTTTTGTCTTTAATAAATTTTTTTTATCATTTAATCAAATTATTATACTTTTTAGACTTTTTTTATTAATACGAACGAAAAAAATAAAAAAAAATTAATTAAAATATTTTAAAAAGTTTAAAAAAATAAAAATAAGTCAATAAATTAAATTTTATATTATTTAAACTAAGATAAAAATAATAAATTAATAAATTAACATTTGCTCAAACGGAACCATAATTTATAAATTAATAACAGTACCCTTTACCTAAACTAAGCGGCATCTGAGAGTGGCCCGCGTGACACAATAATTTCATGTTCTTTTTCAAAAGTTGACCCATCAAATATTTTTTAAAGGTATATTATATATAATGGTTATATCACTATCATATTTTTTATTTTTTAAAATATTATTATATTTTTTTACTTTTAAATTTTTATAATATTTTGGTCCAAAAGTTAATTTTTTATTAATTTTTGGACGAAAAAAATACTATTTTCACATTTACACCTCATATTTTTTTTGTTTTTACACTTACACCCCATGTTTTTTTTGTTTTTTATTATTTTATTTTTTTAATTACAAAATTTTATTTAAAAATTTTTTCATTAAAAAATAAAAAATTAGTAAATACAAAAATAAGTAAAATAAAAACATAAAATTTAATTTATTAATTAATTAATTAATTTTTTTATTTTTGATAAAAAAATATTAATTTTTAAAAAATATATTAATTTCTATAGTGAAATATTTTAACATTAGCTTAAACGAGCATAGTAAAATATTTTATTCAGAATATTTTTTTGTTTTTTTATTTTTATTTTTATTTTTAGTAAAAAATAAATTATTATATTTTAAAAACTCATTTGATTTATTTATTTTTCTTGCCTTTTATTACGATGAATCAAAAATGTGAAAAAAAAAATCTTAGATAGTGCGTTGGTTAAGAAATTTTTACTTTTTTTTCAAATCATTTCAATTAAATGAGTTTTAAAAATATAATAATTTATTTTTTACTAAAAA
>JAOTRH010208515.1:0-10975 GCA_034768845.1 Heliamphora exappendiculata | reverse complement strand
GACATGCGATTCGTCGGGAGTGACAAGGAGGACTCCTATTCCATAGCCATATTGATTGGATGCGCCATCAAAATATAAAGTCCATTTGTCATCCCCAACTGTCATTAGATGTTCATCAGAAAACTGAAATTCCGTGTCTTCACCTCTTTCAATTGGTTGATCGGCCAAGAATTCTGCCACTGCCCTGCCTTTAACTGACTTTTGGGTAACGTGCTTTAGATCGAACTCTGATAATAGCAGTAGCCATCAAGCCAGCCTTCCTGTCAGTGCCGACTTTTCAAACAGATACTTCAACGGGTCCATCCGAGAGATGATATTTACTGTGAAAGACAACATATAATGTTTAAATTTTCGAGAAGCCCAAACCAAGGCCCAACATGTCTTCTCCGGCGGCGTGTATCGTATTTCTGACCCGGTCATCTTCTTTCTTAAGTAGTAGATAGCCTTTTCGATTCCCGTCTCACCTTCTTGTGCCAGCATGCATCCCATTGTTGAATCAGTTACTAACAAATAGAGGATCAGTGGCCTGTCAGGTTCGGTAGGAGCTAGAATAGGTGGGTTCTGTAGGTATTGTCGCACGGCATCAAAGGCGTCTTGGCATTTTCGATCCCATTCGAATTTGACTGCTTTTTTCAGCAGCCGAAAGAGTAGCTTGTAGGTAGTTGCCAACTTTGCGATGAATCGGCTGATAAACTGTATCTTACCTAGAAAATTCCTGACTTCTCGCTCGGTCCTTGGAGGAGGCATTTCCAAAATTGTCTTGATCTTCGAAGGATCTACCTCGATACCCCGTTGAGTGATCATGAACCCAAGCATTTTTCCAGCAGTGACTCCAAATGCACACTTATGCGGATTGAGGCGCATCTTGTACTTTCGGATCCTTTCAAGGAATTTTTGCAGAGCTGTGATGTGGCCTTTTCGATCCTTGGTTTTGACTATCGTATCATCCATGTACACTTTGACCTCCTTATGTATCATGTTATGCAATAAGGTAGTGGCAACCCTTTGATAGGTTGTCCCGATATTTTTCAAGCCAAACGGCATAACACGATAACAATAGGTGCCCCACGGCATGGTGAATGTCGTCTTTTCTCTCTCTTCGGGATCCATCAAAATTTAATTGGACCCGAAGAAGTCATCCATGAACGACAGCAAGGCATGCCCCGCTGTACTATCTACTAGGACGTCGATGTACGATAGTGGAAAATCGTCCTTCGAGCTGGCCTTATTGAGGCCCTAAAAATTCACGCAGACTCGGATATGACCGTTCTTTAAAATTGGCACTATATTGGCTACCCATTTTGGATACTCGATTACCATCAGGAACCCAGCGTTGATCTATTTGGCAACCTCTTCCTTGATCTTTAGATCCCATTCTGGCCGAATTCATCTTAATTTTTGTTTGACCGGTTTAGCATCAGGGTATAGGGAGATGTGGTGTTAAATAATATCATGATCAATTTCAGGCATATCTTCGTAATACCATGCAAATACATCTTTGAATTCTTTTAATAAAGTGATTAATTGTTCTTGTTCAGCTATGGATAAAGAAGAACCAATTTAAACATTTTGCGGGTTAATTTTATTATCCAGATTTATAGACAAAATTTTTTTAATTATTGGTTGGGCACGCATTTTTTTGCTCTTTTTATTAAAAGTTTTATTTCTTTGAAAATAATTCCGTTAAATTTAAAATCGTCAGAAAGCATATGAAATAAATCAAATAAAGCAGAGTAACCGGAAACTTCATTCATTTCATTAAGAACAGTAGAAATTACAAACTCAATGGTAAAAGCAGAGAGAGGAGCACCAACAGATGTGCCATCAACTACAGACTCCGACTCAAATTCGGACTCAAGATAGACGACCTGCTCATTACAAAACTCGATGATCCAATTCTTCATTTCTTTTGCAGCAGCATTGACGATAAGGTTGGTGCAGTCGGCTGGCGCGCTAAAACCCATCATGAAGCAGTCAGATTCGGTTATACGCCGCTGAACCATATTCTCATTGAACAGCACTCCTTGGTCAACTCCATCAAGCTTGTCTGCCCAGTTCTTTTCTTGAACCTTGTTTTCCTCCTTCTCTCCTTCCATTGTTTCTTCCTCTTCCGTGTCAGATAGCTGGTGGTTGAAAAAGATCTCCAACCCCGACGACTTTTGATTGGTCTCTTCATCGATCCACGGCTCCAAAAAGCCATAATACGGGAAATCTTCTCCCTCCTTGATGAAGTATCGGTTGAGTGTCCCAGAATAATTGGCATTTCGTCCCTTTCTAGGCCCTCTAGATCTTCTCCCGTTGGTTTATACCCAAGACCAAAATGGTGTGAAGTTAGCAATACCTGAATGGGTTCTGGGATTTCCTGCTGCTTACGTCCCAATCCTATGTCAGGGAAGAAGGACATTTTTCTCATCATCATTAAAGCTCGTGGGTTGACATACCTTTCTTCTCCGTTCATCAACGTCTAAACAGCATGTGCTTCATCGAACTGAAAACCACTGAGCAACACATCATCTTCACTATGTTGAACTTCTAGCAGAGTTGTGCCCTCTCCTTCTTTCGGAGGGTGAATACTATCCTTTCTATGAATGGTCAGGACTGTCCCATTCTTTATTAATTTTAGTTTTTGGTGCAGGGCAGGCGGTACTGCCTGGACATTTGGGTCATGCAGCCACGGCCTGTCCAGCAGCAGATTGAAGGATGCCGGCACATCTAGTACGTGAAAATCAACTGACGTCTCCAGTGGTCCCACTGAAACAAAAAACGACACCAGTCTTAGCACATCTATTCTTGTGTTATCATAGGCTCGCACCCCTTAATTACAGGGAGTGAACTGATTTGGCCTCATCCCTAGGCAGACAGCCGTTCTTAATGGGAAAAGGTTCAAGGTAAACCATTATCAATAAGGGTTACCGGGACCCACTTTTTTAGGCACTTAACGGTGATGTGTAGTGGCTTGTTATGACTTTTTTTAGCGGGTAAATCCTTATGAGAAAAGGAAATGACTTTTGGTTCGGCGGCTAGCAAAATATGCCTAATAAGCTGCTCGAGGGTTGCATCTATCAAGACACTGGCCTTGTTTAACACCTTCAAAATAGCTTGTCTGTGCTTATGCGAGGCCATCAATAAGCCCCAGATACTTATGTTGGCTTGCTTCTTTTTCAACTGTCTTAATACAGCGTATCCTCCTTCTCTTGTTCTGTTTCTTTTCCTTTTTCACTTGGCTATCCCTTTTCTAGCTGAGCTTGCCCAAAATGTCGTCTACTTCTAGTTAGGTGTTATATGCCGTCTTCGAAATCCCATAAGCCTGGCATAATATTATCAGTTTGTCTCACTCCGTCTATGTGCAGAGGGCTTTCAAATGATCACAAATTGCTTAAGTCCCTAACGGCTGCCCTTTTCTTCTTTTCTCGCCATCTTCGATAGCCCATATATTGTCAACCTGCCCCCAAATGTTCTCTTCAATAAAGTCCACCTACTGCTCCTAAGCAGCCCAAAAATCAGTCCACTCGACCCCACAAGATTTCAACACAATCCTTACCAACCAAAAGGATTGCATGTCGTCAACGTGTAGTTCTTCCTCAAAAAGTTAGGGAAGGGTGATTCCATCGAGTGCATGGCCAAACCCGTAAGGCTGAGTTGGGTTGTCCAATGGCCAGTCATTCTCTTCATTGTGCTCCTCCTTTTGTCAAAAGATTTGGATCATCAATTGATACAATTTCCAGGCATTATCATTCCATTCTTTCATTCTGTCTCGACTATCTCTAATCATCATGAACGAGCATGCTGTCAGATCCTCGGTTATTAAAACATGAGGGTGTGGTAGGTGTGCTGAACAGTTGTCCTAACTCAGGTCCTCCGATTCCCCCAGGGACATGTAATTTACCCCCACTTGCCTGGCATTATTTGGCAATGGGTTAATAGTAACGTTCGACTTTAGGGTAGCTGATGGAGGAGAGATCACTTTGTTGTCAATAAGATTCTAAATCTCATGAAGGAGCCTCATACATTTGTTAGTTAAATGCCTGTGGACTTGGTGGAAGGCAAAGTATTGAGAGGCATTGTATCTCGGGGGAAGCAGGTCGGGCACTGGCATGGAATCTAGTACCTTGATGAGTTCTTTTTCTACAAGACGGCTTAAGGCAGTAGATAACGGGATGTTGATAGGGGTAAAAGTTCTTCGCGGCTGTTGTTGCGTTTGCTGACCATCGTCTGACTGTTGAAGGTTGCTTGTTTGATGGGTGGAAGAAGAAGGGTTCAAAAGGTTCACCTCGCCCAAACGGGACACAAGGTTGGTGGTAGCGGATTGGTTCTGGTTATTTGTGGAAAAATTCCTTCTTGGTGGTTTCTGACTGAATTATATCTTCTCGATATCACCGAATTAGATAGCGTCCTCAATTTGCACCCCCGCGTCGAACAACTGTTCAAAGGTGGAAAGTGGCTGCGTGATGAGGTAGCGCTTTAACAGAGACTGCAGATTCTTAACTACAATCCTTACCTGTTCTTTCTCAGTGGGCCTGTTTGTTATTTTGGCAGCCTTACCCCTCCATCGGGTCAGGAAGTCGACAAAAGATTTCATGTTCTCCTATCGGGTCGTTTCGAGCTCTCGGGTAGTTACATCGAGTTAAACATTATAACTATATTGGCTGAAAAAAATCATTGCAATGTCTTTCCAAGTTCTGGTTTTAGCTACATCAAGGGAGAGAAACCATTTCTGGACTGTCCCAGAAAGAGATCGGTGAAAGAGCTGAGCCTTCAACTGGTCATCAATCCCCATTGGTGACAGGGTACCAACATACATTCAGAGATGAATTCTGGGAACTCTGGTTCCGTAAAATTTCTCCATGTTCGGCATTTTAAACTTTTTTGGAAATTTAGCATTTGGGAACAAACATAGTCCCCTACATCTAACGTGTATTCCTCAACTCCCTTGGCTTTTCTGAGGACCTTCTCCATCCGGTCGATCTTCTCAATCAGTGCAAACTCTCTAGATGCGCAGTGTTTTTCTCCTCGACTATCAACTGGCGAAGGTTCCGTGGTGGTGGTGGAACAACTTACGGTCCATTGGGGACCTGGTTGTCATCTCAAAAGTCCTTTCCATTTTCATTCGTGCCAGCAAGTTGTCCATTCGCAACAAGGATACGGGCCTAAAATTGTCCGAATATGTGCCTGACATTGCACTGGAGCCTGAGTCTGTTACTCGATGGCTATCTGTATATCAGTAATCGCCCTCATTAGGGTTGCCAGATTCATCTCATTTTTTGTCATTTTAGCTGACTCAGTCGACTGTTCAGATACCCTACAAAGTCTTCATGTTACTAATCTTTTCTAAACACGTGTTGACTATACTTTTCCCAGCCCAATGGTAATCCCACAGAGAAACCTAGGTCCCAAAAGAAAAATGACCAGTATCAGACACTTCCCGGGCAGATATTCTGACGACAGGTAATAGATATCTCGAATTCCCAAAACAACAGATCATGAGCAGATAACCATGGAAACTATAACAACGGCCTTGCCGAGCTCATATTGATAGCATAACAACAAGATGACTCAAAAACTACTATGACGGTTGAAAAAAAAAAAGGATCAACTAAATTGAAGGGGGAAAGTTTGCATAAAACGGACATCACTCCGGCAAGAAAATAAAGTTATGATGAGTGGACTGGTTCAACCTAAAAATTCTAAAGAAAAAAAACAGACAACATAACGGTAAAGAGCTAAGTCTCACGGGTATGACAAGGGTTTGAAAGAAACGAGCCTATGTCGAGGGGGGAACTAACGACCCAAAAAAATCTTAGAGGAGAGAGAAACTACCCTAGAAGTGTTAAAAAGAAACAAGGGTATAACCCCGAAAAGAAAACTATAGTAAGAAAAACCGAACGAGGTGAAGAACGAAAACCCGGGTAAGAATCCGAAGGAAAAGCTAACCTAAGCAAAGGACAACAAAAAACTCGGGTCGAACCCGGAGAAAGAACTAGTCTAATTCGAACATACAATTCTAATAATATACAATCAAAACATACAATAAAAAATACATAATCTTACTAGGGTTAGCAGCACTTAATTGGGGGGGTCTAAGCTCACTATATACAAAAGGCCGATTTTGGTCAATTGAATAGGATACTTTCTGAATAGAGCCGGGTATATACCTCACATGCAGAACATGATCAAACAGTACGTCCAAATTCTTTTACAGAACCTATGATAGCGTACAGTCAGTAAGGGTTGCCCGTTTTCTCAACAATTTTTGAAACGGATTAACGTTCAGGGTATCGGGTCGATCAAGCAGGGGGTTGAAGAACAATGCATATATATGCAAAAATGCAAATGAAAAATTTTAATAAAACCAATGGTGCTTTTGGGTCTAGCCCTCTTATTTGGTTTGGAAATCAGTCCGCAGCAGAGTCGCTAGAAAATACTGTAGTGTTGGGATTTAGGGGTTTTGAAAAATGGTCAAAAAAATATGAGAATTCAAAGATATTTGAAAAATATTTTAACACCTTAAAAACCTCTTTTTATTGAAAATAGAGTAGCCACTTAATTTTTTAGAAAAACTAAGAAAAATAAAAATGGCTACTAATCTTGAAAACGTTAACCAGGGAAAGAGGGTTTGGGGGCTAAGGTACGAATCGGAGAATGTGTTAGGCACCCCGTTCGCCCAACCATAAGGTTGGCCTCTACTAATCATCATTGGTTCTTTAATTGAATTTCTCAAATGCATACACATAAATAAAATTAAGGTAAAGAGAGAACATCCAAAATCAAATATAAAAAATACATAAAATACGTACATAGCACCCCCAACAAATAAGACAAGTAGGAAAAGAAAATCCTAAGTCCTACAGTATGCAATTTCTAACTAAATGATACATGAAGCACACCTGCATATAATCTCACAAAAATAACCTAAACTATCATGGTTTGCATAAAAGAACAAAATATAGTTGAACATGCTAAAATTACTCGAACATGAATTGTTGATAAAATAAACTAAACTATTCTAAACATGTATTTTCAAGAAAATAACCAAAACATGCAGCAATATCAACATGATGAATTAGTAAAAGAAATAAAAAATATAAAATAAAATATGCATAAAGAATGACTCCTAAAAGAAAGTTTATAAAAAAAAACTTATGAAAAGGATTTTAGAAAATGCTATACTGAAAAAAAGGAAAAAGATTCTAACTATTTACATTTTAAAAGAAAAGAAAATTATACCTAAAAATAAAACCTAGCTTAAGAGACTTTTTATAATTTTTTTTTTTGGTTTAATAAAAAAAAATAAGATGAGATAAAATATTATGAAAATAAAATAAAATTTTAAAAGAAAGAAAATGGAGTCTTAGTATTAAAGAGAATAAGGTTGATAATAAAAGAAAATAAAATGCTTTATTAAAAGAAAATGTTAGAAAAATAAATTAATACAACAAAACTACTAGAGCATTAAATTGACGAAGAAAATTATGCGTTAAAGAGAAATTACATTAATGCTAGAAGAAAATAAATATCTAAGAAAAGGAAATGGACAATTAAACTAATTATTACAAGAAAATAAAATAAAATGCTATTGAAATAAAATTTAGATTAAATAGATAATTAAATGCTAGAACATTAAATTAATGTAAAAGAAAAATAAATAAATAAAATGTTAGAATTTAAATAGATGTAATATTGACGATTACAACCATTTTTATGTAAGTGGCTTAATTAGAACAATTAACAATATTAGCAAGTTGTAATTGCAAGGAATGTTAGCATTATTTAATGATTTGATTAAACTTAATTCAAATTAACAAACAAATAAACAAGTAAGCTAAATGAAAGAAAATGCTAGAGCATAAATAAGGCAATTAATAAGTAAAGCAAAAACGCAATGAAATGAAATATATGAATTGAAATTGAATTTTTAACCCGATCACTCCAAAAGAGAGAGAATGGAGTTAGAAGGATTGAGGATCTAAACGAGGTACCTAAATTGGCGGGGAATCCTCAAGTCGGGAATATGCTTCAACGGTCCAATCTTATAGTAGTGATCCAAGTAAAACTTCAATGTTGGTCAGCGGTTCGGCAGGGTTTCAGCGTCGAAGCTCGGGATCGCTCGATATATCGGCAGAGTCTATTTTACTCAAAATTCGTACTGAAAACGTACGCTGAGTACGGTATTTATAGAATTCTTTAACCAATTAGATGTTGCCACATTTTGGGACACGTCAGGCCATTTAAAGTTGGCGGTCGCCATATTTTTGGAAGTTTTCACAAAGTTCTATGACGGTCGCCATGATGAGAGTTGGCGGTCGCCATGATGGAAGGTGGCGATCACCATTTTTTGTTAGGGTTTCTATAAAGTTCTATGGCGGTCGCCACAATGCAAGTTAGCGGTCGCCTTACTTGGGCAACAAGTTTCGTTGGTTCATCAAAATTTCATTGGTTTGAAGGTTTCGGGTTTGAATACCGTGCTTAGATCATTTTTCGAGGATCGTACTGTGCCACTATTTCACCTGTTGTTATCATCGAATTCACCTAAGATTAGGCGGGGTTAAATTTGGGTGTTTACAGCATCTCACCCATTTCTTGTGCAGGCGTGCACGTGGCATCCACCTCTGACGTCATAGCCAGCTTGGACGGGACAAGTAGATCCCAACCCTGATCCTCTACAAAAAGTATCAAATATTTTTTTTCCCCACAATATCATGTTCATAGAGCTTTTATTTGTACTTTGAAAGTATTATTTGATATTCCTTATATAATAATACAAATTTTTATTTGGACATTTTGAGCAGTGTTAATCATGGTTGTGAATCTAGTTTTTTATTAGCCAGTATGTACTGTTTTAAAACAAAATTAATGTGCTGAGCTGACTTAGACAGTCCAGTATTAAGTGCGTAATGGTCGATTATTATTATTATTATTTTAAATATTTATTATTTATTTTTGTCTTTACTTTTTTCTTTTCAATCTTTATACTCTAGGAATCAAACATAGCATAAATAGATAGTTCTAAAATTAATTAATATTAATTCATTATAAAAAAATTTAAATATTAAATTTATATTACTTCCAAATTAGCTGCGTTATCATAATAAAAATTTGAAATTAGTATATATTATTTAATTAAAATATTGTCTGAAATAAATATTTGAAATATATTTTTCAAAAATAAATAAATAATATTTGTTAGTGATAAATTTAAAATGATATCTAATATTTCACTAGCACTTATACTGTAATACCCCGACCCTTCACATGGCAACGATATTGTTCGCTTTGGGCGAAAGCCCTCACGATTTGTTCTTCGCAGGGGGTCACCCTTTATTGCATTGCTCCAGCGTAAACACGCTTAACTGCGGAGATCTGCTAGGGTCTCTACCACTTGGGAAAAAGCCTCGTTGAATGTAAGGGTCAAGTTTTTTTTTTATAGCACAGGAACTCTCTTTTTTTTTCGATGTGGGATGCCAGGATATCACAATGCACGCCCCTTAGAGCTGCACGTTCCCGTGCAGTAGCCTGCCAGCTCCGGTAGCCTGCCAGTCCTTAGCAACCCGCCCACTCAATAGCTCACCCACATGTCACGCGAAACGACAGAGGCACACACTTAGAGGTGAGGAGAGTCATCTCTGATACCATTTGTAACACGCCAACCTTTCACATAGCAACGATATTGTTCTCTTTGGACAAATGCCCTCACGTTTGTTCTTCCCAATGGGTCACCCATTCTTGCATTGCTCCAGCGTAAGCACGCTTAACTGCGGAGTTTTTCTAGGGTCTCTACCACCTGAGAAAAAGTCTCGTTGAATGTAAGGGTTAAGATTTTTTTTTATAGCCCAGGAACTCCCTCTCCTTTTTCAATGTGGGATACTAGGATATCACAATAATAAATCAACAAATGTAAGTGTGAAAGGATTAGATGAAATAGACGCCAACTGAAATAAAAATAAAATAAAAGTGCAATATCTCATTTCATTTGATCCACAAACATCTAACAATTTTGAGGCTTATTCCATTAATTTTTCAATTAATCCAAATTAAGTTAACCGTCCATGAGGAGTATGACACGCCTAAGAGAGTAGACAACCATCCCTTATCACTAGGCCTGCGTGCCCTAGTGGTAGTGCACCATCACCTAACCCACCTAGGCACCTCACTGCACTAGTGAGTTGTGATGACCTACTTCGAGGCGTTAACCTCCCGGGTATAGGAACGCACCTGCGCAACGAGCCTAGAACTCGTAAATCAAACCGTCAAACTCACTATCTTCGGTGTCAACCACAATTCTTCAAGGTCATTCCAAAAACGATTTCACTTTCCATTAAGTGTCTTATACCTTTTCTAAAAAAAATAATTAACTTTTTCATCAATTCAAGATATTCATACCAAGAATATACTCAATTCAAACTTTCTGCATAAAACTACATACTTCAATAAAAATGGCATATATAAAATTTCACACGTTTGTAGATACTTCAAATAATTATGGCATAATAGTAATAATAATTAAAGTATAAGTAATTCATTTTTATGCAAAAACACCAATTCAACCATAATAAAAATATTAATCACAATCATGCATCTCATTTGTAAGTCAGAAATAAACAAAAATCCCTACATTTAATGGCTTGAAGGAGAGAAGTTAGAAAACTCTAAAAAGAACCTTCAAAGTTCAACAATAGTGAAAGATGATGTAAAAATCCTAAAGTTCCAACAAACCAATCTAATCACTCTCATACACTTATAAACAAGATTTAAACATGAAAATATAAGATTCCAAGAAATAATTTTTGGGTAAAGTTAATAATAAAATAAATAAATAAAAATTTTATAAACTCTTATGCAAAAGAGAGAAGAGAAAGAATTACCGCATGTGTTGAAGGAAAAATTGTTGGAATCTGTGAATCTCATTGGCCATTGAAATCCAGATTTCAATAGCAGATTCAATTACAATTGAATTGGCCATTCTATTGCAATTGAAGTC
>JAOTRH010208504.1:0-10976 GCA_034768845.1 Heliamphora exappendiculata | reverse complement strand
TCAAAATGAGTCCTGGGCACTTCGGCACTTTTTGTGTTGACACAAAATTAGTTTGTGTTGACACTAACATTTTGGTATCTGAAGATCAACTTGAAACACAGTTAGGGTGTCAAAGTATTTGATCAATTGGTGTTTGACTTAATTTTCAATTAAGATCAACACAAAAATTTCTATTTAAAGAATTCTTAAGTGTTTGAACCTTTTGAGATAAAAGTCATTTCTTTTTTGTTAATGTGTCAACTTTGATTGTTCAAAATGTGTTAACACTTTCATTTTGGAAAAATAAAATATTATTTATTTAAAAATATTTATTCTTGAAAAATAAATTATGAAAATCATCAAAATCAAATTAAAAAGCCATTGGGCTAACACAAGAATTGATATTTTCTAAAATAGTTTCGCTCCAAAGCTTCAAAAAAAAAATAACAAAACTCAAATTTTGTGTAATGAAAGTGGTTTCGGTTGAGCCTTTAATACAATATGATTACATTTATTTAGGAGTCTGTATTATCATAAATTAAATATTCAAAAATAATCAGGTGGCTGAAATTCAAACTGAATATCCTGCCAAAACCTATGATTTTCGAACTGTATTATCATAACATATTAAAACAAAAACAGAATCATGAGATATCCTTTCATTTGAATTAAAAAGAGTGAAAAAAAACTTTCATAAATAATTTTTACCAAGGGATGTAACGTTTCCATAAAATGTGTCGAGTAATAAATGCTATTAATTTATATAAAAAATATTTTAAGGTTATAAAAGTCCCAAAAAAATATTAAAATAATCTCATGGGATAACAGTTTATTACATAAGATTTATTCCAAAATAAGAGACCAAAATAAGACCCTAGACTAATTAATCATTAAAAAAAAATTTAGTTAATTTTTCTTCTCTCCAAATCTCTCTGACTCTTAGAGAGATTTAAAATGATGGTTTTAAGTTAATCAAATCTCTCAATTTCTTTTTACTTTTCTTTATTTCTTTTATCTTTAGTTATCCAAATAAGTGATTGAAGTGATAATACAATCATTTTATTTCATTTCTTCCCAAATCACCAAATCCAAATAAGCAATAAAAAGTCAAAAAGAAAAATTAAAATACTAACTTTTAAAATATTTTATTTAAACTCCAACTACTTTTAAAATGCAATAATAACTCATATTTATAACTTATTTAATTTTACCAATTACATATCATTGTTAATATCTATATAATAAAACAGTTCAATGTTTTTAAAATGTTTATAAACAAACTATGTTTTAATGGTTAGGATTTATTTTTTATAAAATTTTAAAATTGAGATTTTACAGATTAAATGAAATTTTCATCTATTTTTAGCCAACAAATATTTTTCAAAATATACAATATTGTCAATTCCTAAAAACTCTTCCAAAATCTTAAAAACTATATCTCACATTTCTCTCTATTAAAATCTCTCTAAACTCTAAGGATGAGGGGAGACGCCACCCTTTAGTGGGTGGGGTTAATTGACCAAATTGAAATTTTTCAATGTTTGATTTTTTGATTAATCATACTAAAAAATGTAATTGACTCTAATAAAAAAAAAGACCACTTAATCATTTTTCTTCAAACAATGTAATCAAGTAATTATTAGTTCAAAATTCATTATCTTACAAAATAAGTGAAAATATTTAGTTTCAATTAAATGATTTATTAGCTTATAGGTTATTAAATAAGTCATCAAAATATATAATAAAAATTAGTTCAGGCTAACTAGCATAAATAATTTATTTTGTTTTTAAATAAGAATCTCAAGAGTAACATGGGAGAACAAAATGTAAAAATAATATTCAATTTAAAATTTTATTCTCCAAACAAAAAAATTTGTTATTGTATAAAAAATTTTAAAAAAACATTTCAGATTATTTTAAACAACCAATATTCAGAATAAGCTAACTAATAAACATATATATTAAATAAAAATAACTTATCTATATTTTATTTTTTATAAATACAATAATAAATTTATAAACTATTATATTAAACGGGGGTCTAATTTTGTGAATGAGCTCACCTACTAAACTTTTTAGAGTCGCCATTGTTAGGCGTGTACACGGTCCGATTTGGACTGATTTTGAATAAAATTAGAAACTAAACTGATTCCTATGGTTCTAGTAATTTTAGGACCAAACCAAATCATGTAATTTGTAGAATCAAACCAAACCAAACTTATTATTGACGATTTGGTCCCGATTCAAATCTACGATCCCACTAATATACAATGCTAAAAAAAATAATAAAGCTATATAAAAAAATAGTAGAGCTCCATAAACATAAACTATAACAGTATAGTAGTAACAAAATAAAAAAAGTAGCATAAGTTTAGTAGTTAATGTTCAATAAAAAATAGTAGCTAATATTAACAGTATAAAATTTTCAACAACACATATTTTTAGCGACTCATATTTTCAGCATAAAAAATACTAAAACAGCTCATGTTCAACAAAAAAAAAAAGCAATTAATGTCAACAGCATAAAAAACAGCACATTTCAGCAGTTCATGTTTTCAGTAGCTCATGTTTCAGCATAAAAAACAGCTCATTTCGGCCAAAAACAAAACAGTACGACTGAAATTGAATACATTTACTATTACTCAAGTGACATTTAATTATTTATATTATATAAATAAATATATATTATATATATAAATATATATATTGAATTAAATATTACGGTCCGATTCCGTTCAGAACCGGAACCGTGAATTAAAATTTGTTAACCGATTCATAACCTATGATTTACATATTTTTAAAATCAAAACTAAATCAAAATAAAACTAAACTAATCTACATGAATTGGTCCGATTCGGAACGGTTCTCTAGTATTTTTGATTTTTTGAACACCCCTGACCATTGCTAAGGGTCGGTTTGTTTGGAAAAAGTGAACTATAGGATTGGATATAATATCATTGGGTTTAGATATCAAGTGTTTGAAAAGAACAATCGTCCGGATATAATCTCTAAAATAGGTGGTATATGATGAGATATATATTAGCAGGTGTGAGAGGTATTATATATTCCCTCCCACAAAAAGTCTGTTTTGACTCTACGCAGAGCCATCAAAGACTCCATGAAGAAGGTGAAGATGATTTGAGTACATGCAGACAAAATGGTCTGCTCCTTACAAGTGAACCACCAACGAAGCTCCGCCTAGCCAGTCTCATCTTGGCTGAGTCTGCGTCATAATTAAATGCCTTTTGGGGCAAAGCTTCCACAGGCGAAATGGTCTGGTTGTGCCCACCTTGACTGTAATTTCTTGTCACTACTGAGAATAAGTAATGGAAATCCCTCTTTGCCTATATTTTGTCAAAAGCAAGGACCAAATGTGAAAAGAGTAAACTAGGTTATATTAAGTTTTGCATGAGGACAAATATGAAAATTCATTTTCATGTTCACAAATTTATATAAATTATCCACTCCTATCTACTTATAAACAAACAAGATATATGTTATTTTTTAGTAATACATATTCAAAATTATATCATTCACATTTTATATTATTTATATATTCAAAGGTATTTTATGTTCGTCAATTTATTTCCGAACAATCAAACGAGCCATAATCCTAAAAGTTATAATCTTTGTTATGTCGTCGTTGCCACTGCAACGCTGCCTCTGCTGTTGCATTGCCTCATCTGTTACGTCGTCATTGCTGCCACGTCGCTGTTGTTGCCACGTTGCCTTTACTGTTATGTTGCCATGCCACCGCTGCAACGCCACAATTGCTTGGTTACGTCGTCACCATCACCAACATATTATATCCACAATTAGGTTAATCAAGTTCTTTATGTTTTTTATAGATCTATAACTCTTTGGCTGAGTTCTAAGATTTAGATATATCTATTTTTAGAAAACAAATTTTAGAGCTGACCAAATTTGATTTCAATTCGCTAGTTAATTATATAAAAGAAAAAATTTGTCTAATTTAAACAAAAAATATATATTAGCTTTTTACGCAAACAACTAATTTTAAAAAAAAGTTAATTTAAAAGTTAAGTTACTAAACAAACTACTTTGAACATAATTTATATTTTTGATGAAATTTTTTTTTTTTTAAGTTAGTTCTCAATTGGGCCCTAAATAAACTTTTAAAAAAGTTTTTAAATAAAAAATTAAAATAAAAATTAATTCAAACACAAGCTAAAAAGAAAAGTACAAGTGGCAAGAAATTTTTCACATGGGATGGTCATCAATTGTATAGAATCTACTTAAATAAATATATATATTTAAGGGTACATTGCTAACTAATTTAAAAATTAAATTTTTTTATATTTTTTTATATTTTTAGTCAAAAAGTTAAATTGAGTTTAAAATTGATTATTTAGTAACTTAGTTTTTAAATTAATTTTTTTAAATTGGTTATTTGGGTAAAAAATTAACTTTTTTTATTCAAAATTGATATTTTTATCCTTTTATGTATTTAATGTTAACAATTATATATAATTGTTAGTGATAGTAAATAAATTATGAATAAAGGATATTATTGTATTTTAAAAATATTGAGAATTTAATTTAAATATTTTAAGAGTTTGAGTTTTAATTTAATTTTTTAACTTTTTAATTTTTTAATTTTTTTACCAAATGGTGCAAAGTTGACTTATTTGTATTTTTAACCAAAAAATCAGGGCCTAAATCTGTTGTTGGGCGTGCATATTCCATAACTCATTGCAAATAACAGCAAGACCAATGAAGAAAAAAGATCATTTTGGTCATTTTAAAATGGTATTAGTTTTTTAAATGCCATTCTCATTGGTTTTGGCCTCTTTTGGAATAGTTGCTTATTTGTTTACCTTGTTTGGTTTAAATTATAAAAATTTTACTTATTTTTTATTTTTTTTCATTTTTTTGACAAAAAAATTCTTTTTCAAATTGTCTCAATGAAATGAACTAAAAAAATAAAAAAATAAAAAACTTTAATAAAAGATGGAAAAGAGTTCACTAAAAAAATAAGTAACATTAAATTTAGCTTAATAGCTTATTTTGATTTATTTTTGACTTTTTAGGGTTTTTTTATATTTTAATTAAAAAAATTATTTTTTCGACTTGTCTCATAAGAGAAATAAAAATATATACTAATTTGATTAAACGATACAATAAACTAACTAAAGACAAAAATAAATAAATAAAAAATAACAAATAAGCATTTGTCCCAAACAGGTTTTATTTGGCTTATTTTCGTATTTAGTTAATTTTTTACAATTATATTTTTTAAATCTTCTTACGAAGACGAGCTGTAAAAATAAAATTTTTTTTATCAAGATATAAAAATATTCCAAAAAATAAAAACAAATTAAAATAAAACAATAAATTAAATATTATTATTACTTTCGTCTAGTAAATTTAAAATTTTTTCAATAAATAAATTTTGGCGCTAAATGAGCGAGGAGAGAAAGAAACTAAATTAAAAAGGTTAGGATTTCTAATTGGATTGCTTGCTTAATTTTCGTTTTCAAAAGGTTAGAATGTTTAATTCTTTCTTATTTTATTTTATTTATTTTTATTTTTAGTAATTTTTTTTTACTATTTAATCAAACTATTATATTTTATAACTCTTCTCATCAACACAAATCATAAAAATAAATTTTTTTAATTAAAATATAAAAAATATTCACAAAAAATAAAAATTAGCCAAAATAAGAATAAATCAAATATTATATAATTACTTTAGTCTTTAATGAATTTCTAAAATTTTTCAATAAAGTCTTTTTACTTGATTTATTTGTAGACAAAAAAAATTTTAAAAATATAAAAACAAATCTGCTCAGAAAATGAAAAAAATATATAAAAGACAAAAAAAATGGAAGTTATCAAATTTAGCAAGTAATTATTCGGTGTTTTAATAGTGTCATTTAGTAAGTTCACGTGGTACTTTCACTCAATATGATAATGATAAATTTTACGATAAATATATGATAATTCATATTTGTTAGGTGGTTAGGAAATAAAGAGTAATTCAAAATTATAATTATTTATTTGTCAAAAATACTACGTGGTATTGTTTGCCGGGTATTCCTAGAATATCTAATACCCCGTTTGGATAATTTGTTTATTTACTTATTTATTTATTAACAAATAAACAAAAATATGAATAAGCAATTTTGTTTGGCTCAATTGGCTTATTTGCTTATTTACTTTGTTTGAAAAAATATTTACTAATTTGCTTATTTTGGCTTATTTAGCTTATGTTGACTTTTTTAACTTATTTGACTTATTAGCTTATTGACTTAAATACTGCTTATTTGTTTATTAATTTAAATCTTGCTCATTGAATAATTCAAAAGAAATTATTTATTTGATTGTTTATAAGTGAAATAAATTAATAAATTATTTATCCAAATAAATTAATAAGTCATTTATTCAAACTAACTTAATAGATTTTTTGTTTTGGAATCTGATTTCACCGACGACAACGGGTGCGACATCGGCTCCGGCGCGAGCAACTGCAACGATTCGGAGTTGTGTATCTAACCCTAGCGGTGATGGTGTGGAAACGAGATGCAGAGCAACCCATGAATGGATAGGAGAATTGTGTGCACCCATGAATGGATAGGAGAACAAGATGCAGAGCAAACCATGAATGTACAGTCCTCTCCCTCTCCCTCTCCCTCTCCCTCTCTCTGAAATTGAAAGACCTACTCCCAATAGGAAACCCTAGTCCCAAAGATGGGAACAATTCATCAAAAGGCAAAGAGAAATGCATCAGGGGAAAGAGCGAAGGAGAAGAGGAGGAGATAGATTTATCTGGTGCGTACTGCGTTGTCTCATCAGAACTCCAAATCAGGATTCATTCTTTGTTGGTAGCACTAGCACAACAGAGAGCAAATGTGAGAAAATGTTTTGGCGCAAGTGTTTTTGGCGAGGGGGGAAACTTGCTTAGCCAAAAATAGCCAGCCAAAATGCATTTCTCCATAATAGAAAACCATATACAAGACCCGTAGGAGTTGTAAAATTGGGTTTAAGTTACCTATTTTAACTAATAGGCCTGTTTTTGAGAGCTTATTAGAGACCCTCTTATCCAGGAAAGAGCCTTCTAATGGATACGATTATAGGATCTAATTTTATGATGGGAATTTGTTTATTATGTTAAATTTATTGAGTTTATTATTTATAAAAGATAAAATATATTTATCTTTCGTATAGTTATCTTCATCTACCATGGCTTTTTGCTCATACTGGTGTCTGCTTAATTTTATATTCTCTATACTTGGAGATTTAGTCAAACACTTAAATAAAACTCAAGAGATGGTCTATAACTACAATATATATAAATTAACAATTGGGGATGATATTTTGTATTTTGTTTTCATGAAAATATGAATGTTTTAAGTTAAACCACTATGAACTACCATTAGAAGCAAGGTGGGAGAAAAAAATGTTATCATGGATAACAAATACTAAGAATATTCTTAGTGTAAAAAATAATGAGAACATTCTTATTAGTATGTGTGTATATATATGTATGTATGTATATATTGGTAAATTATGACTACGCCATTATATCGGAGGAAATAAAAAACTTGATTAGAGATCAAAAATTAAAGACCGTAAATTTGGTAAAATTTTTCCAGAAATAGAGACACCATTCTCTTGAAATGTAAATAAACTATTTGAAAATAACCAACCAAAAAGAAATGGTGAGGGCACCCATAGAGCCGGGTATTTTCCAACCGAGTTTGGAGACAAAAAGTCAAGAGATGAGGAGGTGGAAGAGAAAGAAGGAGGAGGAGAGTCAGGCAACCACCATGATGATCTTGAGTTGGGCTTAGAGGTGCATCTAGATGGTGAGGTTGAACGATAAATTCAGTGAAAATTTTTAGTAATTTTTTCTAAAATGGGTAGTACTATTCTTTATTTAAATGTAAATAAATGACGAATATAGTTTTTAAAAAATAATTAAATAAATATTTTTTAATCACATAATTTTAAATATCGAATGAATTTTGTTATTTTATATCTATACAACTTAATAAAAGAAACCCAAAAATTAATAAAATTCTGTCACATACTTCACACTTTTAAAATTATCCCTAATTTAACTGAGAAAATTTTAGGTACCGGGTACCAAGCTGGCGGCACTCCCACTTGGTACCCATAACCAATAAAAAACTGCCACATAAGTCATAATCAAAATACACTCACTCCTCTTATTTCTCTTTCCTCGCACACGTTTTCTCTCTCTTCCAGCACTCAGCCATTTCTCTTCTTGAAATTGACACCCACACCTCTCTTTCCTATTACTATTTTTCTCTCCTACTAAAAAAATTCGACCCTCCTAGAAATAATTATTTGAAGACTTTTTGTAAAGATTTTTTTTTAAAATTTTGAGAAAAAATCTGTTTTTTAATTACATAAATATAAAAAATCAAAATCAAAAAATCAAAATCAAAAAATGCTAAAAGTTTAAAAACTCTTTATTTTCGCTGAAACAAGTTTTTTTTTGTGTCGTTAATATTTGTTATTTTCTCTACTTATTTTTTTGAAAAAGTACTCAGAAAAATGTTTGTTAAATTGTTTTTAAAATATCCAAAAATGTTTATAAATTTAAAAAAAAAACATTTTCACACAAGAAAATTACATATTCACAGCATGGACCAATCAAAGCATCATCTCAATACACATTACACACAAAGTAACAAACTGTGACTTGTATAAATATGATCAAAAGAAATTCCATTGGATGCTCAGAATGTGTTACTCACACTACTTAGTCTAAAAAAATTTGTACCAAAATATTGTTCTTGACAACATAAAATACAAATTCTATTCAAATTGCAATCTTAAATACAAAAACTACATTATCTTTAATCTTCATTCAGGTCAAGCATTCAATGCGCCTTTGTTTCCAATATCATTGTTGGATGACCCATACAAAAATAAAATAATATATTTAGATTACATATAAAATAAATTTGATAAGCTATACATATTCCAAATTAGTTACTGTTAGAACAAATTTTTAAAAATCCTATTTTTTAGAAATAAAGTTATATGAAATTCAAGGCTGTTAAATATAATAGAATATAAAAATAATATAAAGATAGAAAGATGTTATGTGCAAGATTCTAAAGCGTGTTAAACACTGTCTTAAAACTGATATTTCTCCCCACATGATGGTTCAAACGGAATGTATCGACTTCAAGGTACAACTCAAGAATTTACAAGCATTTTTCGTCAGGTTCACGTTCACCTAAAAGATTTGAACAAATCACGAATAGAAATTACACACAAAATATAATAAAGTAATAAAATATTCTGAAAAGGCCATCTCTACAAAAGTATTTTTCTTTCACTTCAAATTTACTTTTAGCTTTCTCACTTCTCTCACACCGCATAATAGGTTGGCTAGGTATATCTTGAATTTTAGAAAAAGTTCAATTAATTATCACTATTAATTTTATAAAATAAATAATATTTATTTTGTGGTCGTTATGATATTAAATAGATTAATAATAATATAATAGTTTATAACGGACAAACTATGAATATGCTACTAATAACATATTAAACTTTATAGCAGACAAGATAATAAATATAAAAAAATAATTTTTGTATTAAAACTCTAATTAAATAATAATAATTTTAATATTTTATTTTTATTAAAACTCTCCATCATTCTCCCACTTTTAATAAAAATAAAATGTATATTATTGTTGGATTTGAGAATCAAAAATTTATTATAAATTAAAAATATAAGATACAATAAAAAAATTAGACAACTATAATACTGTATAGTAGGTGCAGGTGTCTTTTAGTCATGTGATTTTTTGGTTAGGGTTTTTTCATGTAAAAATTAGTGTCTTGCATTTGATTATTATTTTTATATTATTTTTGTTGATTCCATCTATTCACACACAAAGAAAGAAAAAATATTTATTTCGCTACAAATTATTTAAATTAATTTTTTCCAACACATAATTAATTTGAGAATTTATTGAATACATTCGCTTTTGGAGATAAATTTAATTACATAATTAAATTCTATCAAAAGTTTTCAATTTTTAGCTTATACTTTTTTTACATATTCTAATATTGAATGGTGACTTTTTTTTATGCAACGCATTAATTGTGTCATAAAAATATTAATTTTATGAAAGAGTAAAGTTTAGAAACTAAGATTCAATATGTACAAGGATTTTTTGCAAGAAAAAAAAATGCTATTGAACTTCTTCTATGAAAAAAAAAAAAAAAAAAAGTTCGGACTTAGTGCATTAAAATCTAATTTTGAGGTATCTCTCACAAAATCACCAAAATAAAATTAGCAAAAACAAGCAAGTTTTACCCCAGATTTGGGATAGCTATTTATTTGACTGTTTAATTTTGTTTATTTTTATTTAATAATTTTAATTTATTTTATCAAATATTTATATTATTTGATTTTCTCTCAGCGAGGCAAGTCTACAAATTAATTTTTTGGGTTAAAATATAAAAAAATTTCAAAATAATAAAAGATAAACCAAAATAGATTATTAAGCTAATTTTTTATTTTTAGCAAATTGTCTTCATTTTTTCAAAAAAAAATAAAAATTGGTTCCTCTCGTTGAAACAGCCGGAAAAAATATTTGACCACAAAGTTAAAAAAAGTTCAAAAAATTAAAAATAAACAAAATTTTAATTATTTATCTCAAATTTTATTCGTGCAAGTTTTACCCCTGGTTTGGGATTGTTATTTATTTGACTTTATAATTTTTTTAATTTTATTTTAAACAATTTTAAATTATTTTATAAAACGTTTATATTTTTTTTGATTTTCTCTCAACGCCCCAAGTCTAAAAAATAATGTTTTGGTTAAAATATAAACAAAATTTCAAAATAATAAAAAAAAATAAGCAGAAATATGTTGGAATCTGTGAATTTCATTGGCCATTGAAATTTAGATTTCAATAGCTGGATCAATTACAATTGAATTGACCATTCAATTGCAATTGAAGCCTGGAAACCAACAGCCATGA
>JAOTRH010208493.1:0-10976 GCA_034768845.1 Heliamphora exappendiculata | reverse complement strand
TTATTCATTTCAAATATACTTGTGTTTTAATTAACAAGAAGTTTTAAATTTTGTCTACACTTGTACTTAAATATTTCGTCATAAGATTTTGCTTATAAGTTTAATACAAATTGACTTGTGATTTAAATAAGTAATATTTTTGTGAACTAAAAATCATACACTAGTGTTTGATTATTTAATCTAAGTTTTTAAAATACCCAATTCATCCCCCTCCTGGGATTACACACGTAATATCACAACCACCTTCATCTCATTTATCTCATCAGGTGTCTTAGAACACTGATCTTTGGATAAAGTGACTCTATGCCTTAAAGGGAGAAACCCTTTCTTAGAATCCCGTATGCTAAAACAAGAAAAGATTGTATCGATATAAGTAGCTTGTGATAAGCCCAGTATCCTAGTTTCTAATCTCGCACAAGCTTGATCGCAAGAATGTGACTAGTTTCTCCTAAGTCTTTTATATTGAATGGCCGAATAACCATACATTCACCAAAGATAACACCCCCACATCATTTTCGATGAGCAAGATATCATCCATGTAAAGTACTAGAAATACCACTGCGCTTTCATCACGCTTTTTGTACACATAAGGCTCGTCAGAACTCTGATCAAAATCATAAGACTTAATGATTTAATCAAACCGAGTGTTCTAAGACCTAGATGCCTGCTTAAGTCCATAAAAGGGTCTCTTAAGCTTGCACAATAAATGCTCTTAGCCCTTTGCTATAAAACCATATGGTTGTACCATATAGATACACTCGTCAAGACTTTCGTTAAAGAAAGTTATCTTAACGTCCATTTGCTAAATTTCGTAATTGAAATGAGCCGCAATGGATAAGAGAATCCAGATAGACTGAAGCATGGCTACTGGCAAAATGGTCTCCTCATAATCGATTCATTCTTTTGGAGTAAACCCTTCTACAACAAGCCTACCTTTGAAGGTTTCCACCTTCCCGTCTACTCCTCTCTTCCTTTTATAGATCCACATGTAACCAATGGATTTTATCCCTTCGGGAGGTTCTACAAGTTTTTAGACCTAATTAGAGGATATAGACTCTATTTCTGAATTTATAGCCCTTTGCCATAATTCTGCGTGAGACCCCATACCATTTCATTTTGATATATATGCATATTCAGTGTTTTGATGCCTTTGTGGAATTTTTTTGCTTTAATATGCCTATATGCGTTTTGATGCATGTTTTGGTTTAAATAAGTATGCGGGGTTGGTCCCGGGGGCTGCCGGGAGTTAGGGTGCGAATTTCAAAAATAAAAAAAAAAGATATTTTGGAGGCCAATAAATATCTGGAGTTGGTTATTTTCAAAAGATATTTTCAAACTTAACTCCTAAGTTTCCTCGAGTTTTCTCTATGTCTTCTCTCTAACTTCTCGGGGGCCCGGGGCTTGGTTTTTTACGGACCAACATCCGATCTTTGTTATAGGCATCGTGCTCTATGCATCCATTCGGACGGAATTTAATTCTGACGAAGTTAGTTTATGTGTTGAAAAGTTTTTGACTCACTAAGGTAGGATTCTGGACTTTAGAGCTGTTAGAGGGTGTCATATGTAATCTTATACATCTTTACCGTTTTATATGCATGAAAAGGTTTGTTGATGTTTTGAACTGCATGAGAAGTTAGTTTATGTGTTGAAAAGTCGGGTTTTTGTGCAAAATCATTTTTGGTTGGATGAAATGGGTTTGTTTGAGCAAAGGGGTTTATGTTTTAAGTGTTTCTTTTTGGTTCCCTTTGAGGATATGGACTCATATATGTTCGTGAGTTTCAAAAATATGCGAGTTGGAGGTTTGGTTTGTTCTTGGATGTGTTTTGGCTTCAAATTTTAGCAAAAATATCAGTTCTTGAGTTCCCTGACTGCTGGACAGACCGCTCGAGCGGTCTAGCCCGTAGTCTGTTTTGGCTGGTTGAAAATTTATTTTTAAAATCGATATATCGCCCTCATCCGGACTCGGAATGTGGTCATTTTTGTGCTCAAATTGAATCCCCAGAAGTCTTTTTTCCAATGAAACCTCTCTCACATTAAAATTCTTTTTGTAGAAAAAAGTTATGGCAAAACTAGTGATGGTATGTCAAAATTTCTTAATCGTTTTTCATCCGTTTATGGCCAAATGTCTTGGAAAAGTTTATTTTTCATCCTTTTGGAACTTTTTATCAAGTTTCTTGTTCCTTGGGAGTTTTCTTGTTGATCTCTTGTACGGATGGATCTTTTGGTTTGATCTCCATGTTAGTGGATGGATATTTATACATGCTTAATGTATAAATGTGAAAACGTTTTGATTTTATAAAATGAATCTCTACATGTACCGAAATAGCAGGTATTTGGCACGAGTTGCCTTCAATGGAATTCCAAAAATGTGCGCAGAGTAGGTACCTTGATCCTTCGGGTTAATCCCCGTAAACTAGGCTGTGGGTGCTTTGTTCCCTCGGGTTGTTGAACCCATAAGCTGAGTTGTTACGTTGTGGTGGCTTCGTGTAGAACTTGCATTTACCTGACCGGTCCTACGATGTGTAGGGATTGGGTAAAGGGGCAGGAATCTATAGCTGCTACATCTGTCCCCTTGTGACAGAGTCAGTACATAGGATTTCATTTTATCTTTTCTCCTCGACGGTGTGGCATGAGTGGAGCATACTATTTTTATCTTTCTCCTCGGCTGTGTGGCCCAAGTGGAGCAAACTATTTTTGTCCTGTTTTCCTCGGTTGTGTAGTCCGATTGGAAAACCACGTTTTGATTACAGTTTTCTTTAATTGTTGCTTGCATTAGTTTTAATGCTTGGTTTTACTTGTGGTTAAGTTAGCTCCCATCATATGATTGCATATCTTGCTTTACAGCTTTATAGTCTATTTTTATTGGGTTTCGGCTCACGTGGTGGGGTTTTCTATATAAAACCATTTTTAGGTGAGGATCTTGAGTAGATCTTGTGGTGCTCATGGTGATGGATGGCAGAAGACTTTAATAGTTTTCCTTTTAGTATGCCTGTTCCTAAAGGAAGGCTTTGTACGCCATAAGGCGATATACTATATGTATGCTAGAACTATATGTTTACTGTTTATGAGAGATGCATATTGGGTTATCATGTGATTTCAACAGGTGGATTTGAATGTATGAAAATCTATTTTCATAGAACTGGTATTTGGTGAATTTTAACATGACCCTAGGTTTTAGGGTGTAATAACTTGGTATCAGAGCTCTGGGTTCGCATACTTAAGAGCCATGGAAAGAGGGTTTATCACCTGATGATGTTGATTATGTATGCTTACTTGCATGTGTATAAATGTTTTTATCACATACTGATAGCTTGATAAGCATAATAGTTGGTGTATCTATGAGTATGGAGGTTGGGTCTTGGGAGGGATTAGTCTTGCTTTTGGGCGTTTGGATTAACAAATTTAGGAGCCAAGTTAGAGATGCATTTGGCTGATGTGTTTTCTAGCAGGGGATCCGAATAGGTTATCCAAATTGAGGTGTCTATCTTGTTAATTCTCCTCGATATGTGAGTTATATTGCGTCACCTTAAGTGGTTATGTGTTAACCTTCTTATGTGTTTAAGTTATGTAGTAACATGCTGTATAAAGGCTTATCTTGTTATCTTCTTCATATAGAATTATGTCCACGCGGGGAGTGCGGGGACGGGGTCGTGGCCGACACCGTGCTTATGTTCAGGTTTTAGAGGAGGGAGATGTTCATGCCCCACAAGAACAAGTGGGCGGTGCTGACGTCATGCAAGAGATGCTTGCCACTATGAGAGCTATGGCTGAGGCATTCAGGGCTGGAGTGATGGCTCCTGAGCCTAGAGCCTCTATGGCTACGAGGGAATTTTGATGGTTGGATCCTCTAACCTTTTTTGGGGAGTCGGACCTCAAGATTGCTACTAAGTGGTTGACAGTGACCACATCTATCTTCGATCCTTTGGATATCGAGGAGGATGCTTTGCGTGTGCAGTTAGCGGCGCTCCAACTGCGGGAAGATGCTAGAGAGTGGTGGAAGTTTTTCAAGACCACGGTGGACAATACGTCGGCTGCTTTCACGAGAGTCTTCTTGGAGAAGTATTTCCCGAGATCTTTGAGAGATACATACCGAGAGGTGTTCCTTTCCCTTGTTCAGGGGAACCTTTATGTGGTCTAGTATGAGGCCAAGTTCGCGAATCTGTCCGGATTCGCAACTGAGATGGTATCTACAGAGGAGTTACACACTAGGAGGTTCGAGAGGGGCCTTCAACCTGCCATCAAGGACAGGATTGCAGCTCTGGGTTTGGATGTGTACATCGCTTTGGTGGAAGCTGCTATCCGAGTGGAGAACTTACTGGCAGAGAGCCGCAGAGTTAGAGAGAGTGGGAGTCAGCAGGGCAGTAGAGATGCACAGTTCCAGAGGCGCGAGAGAAAGCGCCAGAGGTCATTTGGACCTGGTTCTCATTTTGTCAGGTCGTATCAGCCGCAGTTGTCCAAACCTGCACCTTTAGTGGCCTCGACAGGAAGGCTAGAGTAGAGAGGGCTGATTTGTTATCGATGCGGACAGCCGTGGCATCGTTCAGTTGAGTGCTCATAGAAGGGCCATGTCCAGAGTTTAGCATCTATCCAGTCACAGGCGAGAGACCCACCTATATGCTTTGGGTGTGGTCAGTCTGGGCATATTCGTAGATATTATCCCCGAGAAGGGAATGTTCAGAGTGCGACTGGAGTGCTAGCTACTCCATCGGCACAGAGACAGAAGACATCTCAGTAGCCTAGGGCCCAGATGTCTAGGTTTGTAGAGGGAAGCACCTCAGCATAGTCTGTGAGGCAGCCGACGACTCAGGTTCATGGTGAACATACCAGACCATCGCAGGCCAGGGCTTATGTTCTTGCTGATCGCAGTGCTTCTAAAGCACCAGTTGCGTCTGATGCTACAGCTACTCCAGCCATAATCAGAGGTACTTTGTAGTCTTTAGATCATTGGCTAGTGTCCTCATCGGCATGGGAGCCTCACATTCGTTTATATCATCTTCTTTTGCATCTGCTTTGGGGCTAGAAATGGATTGGTTGGGTAGTGCCCTGAGTGTGGAGACCCCAATTAGTGGGAGTGTGACACTGAGTCTTTTTTGTAGATCCTGCATGCTGGAGGTCACCAGTCGTTGTTTAGAGTTTGATTTTATCATTATAGACATAACCACACTTGATGTCATCTTAGGGATGGACTGGCTGACTACCTACCATGCCTATATAGATTGTGAGCGGCGAAGGATGTTGATCTGTACACCGGATGGTGACTGTTTCTACCTTGTGGGTGATCGAGATGAGGGCTTGGTGTTTATGCCTGGTGTGGCTCGGGCTAGAGGGAACTTGGGTTTCCTCTTTTTTGGTCTCAGATTGGATGAGCCAGTTGGGGTTCGAGGGGAGTTACCCCCTGTGGTGTGTGACTATCCAGACGTATTTCCTGACGATCTGTTTGAGTTTCCACCGAATTGTGATGTGGAGTTCTCCATTAATCTTGTTCTAGGAACAGTTCCTATCTCTATGCCATCGTATCGCTTTGCACCTACTGAGTTGTGAGAGCTCAAGGTGCAGTTGCAGGAGTTGCTAGACAAGGGATTTGTGAGGCCGAGTACATTATCGTGGGGAGCCCCAGCTCTTTTTGCAAAGAAAAAGATGGGTCTTTGAGGCTATGCATAGACTACAGGAAGCTAAACCAGGTAACGGTGAAGAACAGGTATCTTATGCCTAGGATTGATGACTTATTTGATCAGCTGAGAGGATCGCGCTACTTTTTAAAGATTAACTTGAGGTCAGGGTATCACCAACTGAGAACTAGGGACGAGAACATACGCCTTTTAGACTCGTTATGGTCACTACGAGTTTCTGGTCATGCCGTTCGATTTGACGAACGCCCTTGCGACATTTATGGGCTTGATGAACCGTATCTTCCATCCTTATCTTGACAATTTTGTTGTTGTATTCGTGGATGACATTATGATCCATTCACCCATGAGAGAGATGCATGAGGAGCACTTGCATGTTGTCTTACAGCTTCTGAGAGAACATCGCTTGTATGCGAAGTTTGAGAAGTGTGAGTTTTGGATGTTAGAGGTGAGATTCCTTGGGCACGTGGTGTCGAAGGATAGGGTATCAGTGAACTCAGCAAAGACTGATGCCGTGATGGATTGGCACTGACCGAAGAACGTCTTTGCGATCCACAACTTTCTGGGTCTGGCAAGTTATTTTTTGGGTCGATGTCGCATATTACGCAGAAGGGAGTCATGTTTGTGTGGAGTGAGTCCTGTGAGTCAGCATTCCAGGAACTGAAGAAGAGATTGATCAGTGCGCCGGTGTTGATTATTCTAGAGCAAGGTATGGGGTATATTGTGTACTGTGATGCGTCACACGATGGTTTGGGCTATGTTTTGATGCAAGGAGGCAAGGTTGTGGCCTATGGTTCTCGACAGTTGAAGACACACGAGAAGAACTACCTGATGCACGATCTGGAGTTGGCAGCCGTGGTCTTCGCATTGAAGACATGGCATCACTATCTATATGGTAAGCACTTCGAGGTCTTCTTTGATCACAAGAGCTTAAAATACTTATTTTTGCAGAAGGACTTGAATCTTTGCCAACGCCGACGGATGGAGTTACTGGGAGACTACGACTTTGATGTGCAGTACCACCTGGGAAAGGAAAATATCGTAGCTAACGTGCTCAGTAGAAGATCTCATGGTTCGTTAGCTTCTGTGGCTAAACAAGAATGGGATATGCTTAGAAATGTTGGGGAGTTTGATATGTGTCTCGAAGAGACAGGGGCAAGTGCGACCTTATATATAGTATCTTCACAACCTGCATTGGTTGCACATGTGTTAGAGGCTCAGCGGACCGATCAGGACGCTCAGATGAAACAGGATCGCATTGCTGGTGGGAAGGACACAACAGGATGGACGGTGGGTTCAGATCATAGTTTGAGGTTGACAGGGCGACTGTTTGTGCCAGAGTCGTGCCATACTAAGGTACAACATGAGTTTCATCACTCATGTCTTGTAGTGTATCCAGGAGGCACGAAGATGTATCATGATTTGTGTCGTCAGTTCTGATGGACAGGAATGAAGAGGGACGTGGCCCGATTTGTGTCTCGGTGCCTTACTTGCCAGCAAGTAAAGGTAGAACACCAGCGACCGGTAGGATTGTTACAATCGTTGCCAATATTTGAGTGAAAGTGGGAGAATATCACGATAGATTTCATATCAGGACTTTCTCAATCGCCGGCGGAATATGATGCTATTTGGACTGTGGTTGATAAGCTGACAAAGTTAACACATTTTCTTCCCATTTGAGTGAGGGATTCAGTGGACAGATTGGGTAGGTTGTATGTTCGAGAGATAGTCCGACCACATGGAGTACCTGTGACTATTATTTCTGATCGAGACCCGCGCTTTACATCGCGCTTTTGGCAGAGTCTTCAGATGGCTTTGGGGATGAGCTTGACTTTTAGCACAGCTTTCCACCTACAGACTAATGATAAATCTAAGAGGACTATCTAGATTTTGGAGGACATGTTGAGAGACTGTGTGCTTAATTTTTGGAGTTCTTGGGAGGATCATCTATCATTGGCAGAGTTTGCATACAACAACAGCTATCAGTCTAGTATTGGGATGGCACCGTATGAGGCTTTGTATGGTAGGCCGTGTAGATCTCTGGTATGTTGGACAGATGTGGGTGAGACCACTATTCTGGGACCCGACGTAGTACAGGAGATGATGGAGAAGATTACAGTGATTCGTCAGCGTCTAGTAATAGCACAGAGCCACCAGAAGAGTTATGCTGATCAGAGGAGAAAATCATTAGAGTTTGCAGTGGGAGATCACGTGTTTCTGAAGGTCTCGCCACGTTGAGGGTTGATGAGATTTGGCCGTAGCGGGAAGCTATCACCACGCTTTATTGGACCCTTCAAGATCCTAGAAAGGATTGGCATGGTAACATACCATCTGGCATTACCGCCTTACTTAGCATCAGTGCACAACGTCTTTCACGTTTCCATGCTTCAAAAGTATGAGCCTGATCCTTCGCATGTGTTAGATTGGGCTGAGCTTCGGGTTGATGAAGATGTCACCTATGAGGAACGCCCTGTGATAATTCTTGATACGAAAGAACAAGTGTTACGGTGGATAACGATTGCTTATGTCAAAGTCCACTGGCTTCATCACAGGGTTGAAGAAGCGACTTTGGAGCTTGAGTCTGGGGTGCGTGCTAGATACCCAGATTTGTTTACCTCGTGACCTTGTAGTGAATTGTGGGGGCAAAATTCCTTAAGGGGGAGAGAGTTGTGAGACCTTGTACCGTTTCATTTTGATATATATGCATATTCGGTGTTTTGACGCTTTTTTGGCATTTTTTTTCTTTAATATGCCTATATGCGTTTTGATGCATGTTTCGGTTTAAATAAGTATGCGGGGTTGATCCTGGGGGCTGCCGGGAGTTACTGTGCGAATTTTAAAAATTAAAAAAAAAGTATATTTTGGAGGCCTATAAATATCTGGAGTTAGATATTTTCAAAACACATTTTCAAAACTTAACTCCTAAGTTTCCTCCAGTTTTCTCTCTACCTTCTCTTTAACTTCTCGGGGGCCCGGGGCTTGGTTGTTGATGGACCAACAGCCGATCCTTGTTATAGGCATCGTGCTCTACGCAACCATCCGGACAGAATTTTATTTCGACGAAGATGATTTTGCACGCAAATTGAGGCGTTAAGTTTTTAACTCACCGAGATAGAATTCTAGACTTTAGAGTTGTAGAGGGTGTCGTATGTAATTTTATACATCTTTACCATTTCATATGCATGAAAAGGTTTGTTGATGTTTTGAAATGCATGAGAAGTTAGTTTATGTGTTAAAAAGTCGAGTTTTGGTGCAAAATCGTTTGTGGTTGGATGAAACGGGTTTGGTTGAGAAAAGGGGTTTATGTTTTAAGTGTATCTTTTTGGTTCCCCTTGAGGATATGGACTCGTGTATGTCTGTGAGTTTCAAAAATATACGAGTTGGAGGTTTGGTTTGTGTTTGGATGTGTTTTGGTTTCAAATTTCAGCAAAAACATCAATTCTCGGTGCCAGACCGCTTGAAGGACTGCTCAAGCGGTCTAGAGGGCGATCTTGGGGAGTTCTCGGGTTGCCTAACTACTGGACAGACCGCTCGAGCGGTGTAGTCCGCGGTCTATTTTTGTTAGTTGAAAATCTATTTTTACAATTGATGTATCTCCCTCATTCGGACTCAAAATGCGGTCATTTTAATGCTCAAATTAAAGCCCCAGAAGTCTTCTTTCCAATGACACCTCTCTCACATTAAAATTCTTTTGGTAGAAAAAGTTATGGCCAAACTAGTGAGGGCATGCCAAAAAATTTTAACCATTTTTCATCCGTTTATGGCCAAATGTCTTGGAAAAGCTTAATTTTCATCCTTTTGGAACTTTTTATCAAGTTTCTTGTTCCTTGGGAGTTTGCTTGTTGATCTCTTAGTTGATGGATGGATCTTTTGGTTTGATCTCCATGTTAGTGGATGGATCTTTATACATGCTTAATGTATAAATGTGAAAATATTTTGGTTACATAAAATGATTCTCTAGATGTACCGGAATAGCAGATATTTGGCACGAGTTGCCCTCGGTGAAAGTCCAAAAACGTGCGCAGAGTAGGTACCTTGGTCTTTCGGGCTAAGCCCCGTAAACTAGGCAGTGGGTGCTTTGTTCCCTCGGGTTGTTGAACCCATAAACTGAGTTTTTACGTTGTGGTGGCTTCGTGTAGTGCTTGCATTTACCTGACCGGTTCTACGATGTGTAGGGATTGGGTAAAGGAGCAGGAATCTATAGTTGCTACATCTGTCCCCTTGTAACGAAGTCGGTACATAGAATTTTATTTTATCTTTTCTCCTCGGCAGTGTGGCTTGAGTGGAGCATACTATTTTTATCTTTCTCCACGGCCGTGTGGCCTTAGTGGAGCAAACTGTTTTTGTCCTATTTTCCTCGGTTGTGTAGTCTGAGTGGAAAATCATGTTTTGATTACAGTTTTCTTTAACTGTTGCTTGCATTAGTTTTAATGCTTGGTTTTACTTATGGTTGAGTTAGCTCCCACCATATGATTGCATATCCTGCTTTACAGCTTTATAGTCTGTTTCTATTGGGCTTCGGCTCACGTGGTGGGATTTTTTATATAAAATCATTTTCAGGTGAGGATCTTGAGTAGATCTTGTGGTGCCCATGTGACAGTTGGCGGAAGACTTTAGTAGTTTTCCTTTTGGTATGCCTGTTCCTGAAGGCAAGCTTTGTACTCCATAAGGCGATATACTGTATGCGTGTTGGAACTACATATTTATTGTTTATGAGAGATGCATATTGGGTTATCATGTGATTTCAACAGGTGGATTTAATGTATGAAAATTTATTTTCATAAAACTAGTGTTTGGTGGATTTTCACGTGACCTTAGGTTTTGGGACTTGACATTCTACATCTTTATCTTTGAGCGCTTCATTGTAATTACAGGGTTCAGTATATAGTCCTCCTGAGATCCTGTCAAAAGACTCTCCAAACAACATGTACCTGTAGGAGTTTTTTGAGATTGAGAGGGGAAATGCACCAAATATCCATCGTTTTTAGAAGAATGTTTCTTTTTTATTTTAAATGGAAAATTTAAGATATCATAACGCATTTTTAAAATAAAATAGAGTCGCTACTTTATTTTTGAGAAAAACTAAGAAAAGCAAAAGAAGGCTATGGGTCCTTTAAAAGTGTAACTAGAGAAAAAGAGGGTTCAAGGGCTAGGGTACGAGAAGCGAAAGTATTAAGCACCCTTCTCGCTCAACAGTGAGGTTGGCCTCTACTTTGTCAATGTTAGTTATTATTATAAACTTTTTTAAAGGTAACATATACAGAACGGGAGGTTAAGGAGAGTTCAAACAAAAGAAAACAACAAAAGCAAACATCATGCGATTTTGGTTATTATTTATAGATATGCCAC
>JAOTRH010208482.1:0-10977 GCA_034768845.1 Heliamphora exappendiculata | reverse complement strand
ATAGGCTCTGTTTGGGTAATTTTATTTATTTATTTATTAATTTATAATCTTAAAAATAAGTTACATTATTTGAATAATTAAATAAATAAAAAATAAAAAAATAAGTAAAATAGCTGATTTATAAGTAAATAAATAAATAAATTACAAGTTACCTAAATAAATTTATTTATTTAAAATTTTATTTATTTACTAATAAAAAAATAAACAAAATTCACTCAAACGGGGCGTAATCTTTTTTGTAGCTTTTTGACTCGTGTGTGTGTGTGTTTTTTTTTTTTGCCTTTTCTAACTTCTTATATTTTGATTTAGGATTTTTTTTACCCTTTTCGTTCGTGATGAAATTTTTTTAGAAATGTTTGACTATTTTACCTAAATTTAAAAAAAAATCAGTGGACGATAAAAAAAAAAATCTTACAAATATCTCTAAAAAAACGGTGCTCGTAATGTAAATTGAGAGAGAAGAGATGTTATGATAAGCATTTTTTTTTTGTCTTATTTAATTGTTTTTAAAATCTTATATTAATTTTTTTTTATTTATGGTAGCATAAAAATCTAAAAAGTTTCATCATTTTAGTTTAACATAAAAAATTACTAAAAATAATATTTAAAAAAATATTCCGAACGGATACAATTAAAGTGACAATAAAGTAGGTACATTATTGTATATTTAAAAAAAAAAACCCTTATTTCCAGAACTCCACATGGCCAGTTGTGATTTTGCAGAATTCAGAACCAAAATGTTACCAAGACAACAAACACAACAAACAGTCAGCTTTATGCAATATGGCCATGTTTGGAAGGGAGATTAGACCATTGTATTAGATTATTAATTTAAAGATTAGACCATTGTATAAGATTATTAATTTAAAGAATTTTTTAATCCCATACTTATTTAGTAATATAGTGGTTGGACAAATTATCTCGTAACTTTCAATTTTATGAATTGATAAATAATTAGTTCTATGAATAAATGTAATACATAATCTGGAGATAATAAACTGTCTAAACTAAATGTAAAATTACTTATTTACTCTCCTATGTAAATCTCAAATTGATAGTTTTACCCATTTTTGCCTGCTCTCAGTTATCCACCACGCTTGATAATCCTAATTTTAAATATCTATTGGCGGTCTGGATTTTTGGGGTCTCGAAAGTCTAGAGGTCTAAGGGTTTCGGAGGTCCCAGTGGTCTGGGGGTCCCTGAGTTTTGGGGTTTCGAGGGTTCAACGGTCCTGGAGTTGCGTGATTGTAGGGATCCGAGCTCCCACGATCTAAAGGTCTAAAGGTCTAAAGCTCTTGAGTCTTAGGGTCCCTATGATCTAGGATCTTGGAGTCCCGACAGTTTAAGATTTCTGGGATTCAGGGGTCCCACGAGTGCCGGGGGTCCAAGACTACGGAATTTCGAGATCTAGAGGTCTGAAGCTATTAGGTCTCGGGGGTCCCGGTGGTATGGGGTCTTGAGGTCCCGGGAGTCCGGGGTCCCGAAAATCCAATGTCCTAACAGTCTGGATAACATGCTTGGCATAAAAAAAATAATTTTATGCACCAGCATATTTGATCTTGATTTTGGCTCGTTAAAATTTAGTTAGGTTGAATTTTCATAATTATTTTAAATAATAAGAATTTTGGCTAAGTTGGGTATTATTGTTATTTAGGCATAAGACTTGCTTTTTAATTTTTCATATCCCATAAAATAATTAAAATGAGAATAGATAAAAAGAGAGATTAACAATGCATCGAATACACTATCTTAGGATTATTAGTGTGGAGATACTAAATACTTTCAAATTTTTACCCTCAAAACAAATATGACCATAGATTAAGATTTTTTTAGAGCAAGAAAAAAAATATATATATATATATTGCAAAATTATGAATTATTATAACTTAATTGTGATTTTGGTAATATTTAATTATGAACAAATATAGTATAAAAAATGATGTGACAACATCATGTTAAATTAAAGTGAGTCTAAATTAATAAGTTATGCGACTTTTGGCATTTTTATGAACCTTTTAATATTATTGTTTTATAGATTATTTTAGCCTTATTATGAACCTCTTATAATCATTTTAGTGTTGGTTGTACCATTGTGACTGAATTACAAAAGTACATATGATATGACAAACTAGTAGAACAATATATATATAACAAATTAGGAAAACTTGATTTGATTTTTACCTTTCAATTTAAAGATTCTTATTTTTGGTAATCTAATAGTAGAAATTCTTTAAGCTCTCATCTTTTCTATAAGTCTCTTTCATTGATAATAATATATGCACAAATAAATGATATTAGTGTATATACTAAAAAATTATTATTATTATACACTTTACCATTGCTAAAATTTAATTGATGAATTAAATATTAAAATTATTTTTACTATTTAAATTCATTTTCTAAATTTAGTTTAAATTATTTCAATTGTATTTAAAACACATTTATGCACGGGTATAAATAGTTTATTTAAGAAATGCATGTGAACACTTTGTTTTGTTAGTTATTAAAAATAATCTTTTTAATTATTACGGTAGATATTTAAAATATTTTTATTAAATATATACTTAATTTAAATTAAAAGTAACAAAATAGGTGATTTATATATATATTAAAAATAAATATTTAATCAAAGATTAAAAAAATTGAATTTAAAATAAAAAAATATCTAATTTAAAATTAAAAGTGTAAAAATATTTAAATTACAAATAGATAAAAAGAGAGAGAGATAGGAGAGAAAGAGATATAAGACACCTATCAACATCCCTACTACTACTACTACTATTATTATTACTATTATTATTATTATTACTATTTTATTTATAGTAATTGAGCGTTTGGTAATACTTGTAGTAATTTTGGGATGATAGAGTTGTAGTAATTTGGGGACTATATGTTGGAGAAATATTACAACACAAGAAACATACTCAATGATCTAAAAAATAAATATTTATTAACTTTCAACGATTACAATAAATAGAATTTACAGAAAATAAAATTGTAAAAAATAACATAAACAGGATATGCAAATCGAATCCTGCAAACGCAATTTCTTTAAGAATGATTCACTGCCTATCAAGGGTATTATAAGTATCTCCACCAGCGTCACTCTCCCAGGATAAAATGATTGACCCGAACGTTGGAACACCTCAAGGATCAACTACTCAAACGTACCTCGTCTGTCTTTTTCTCTTTTACTCTCACAACTTTGAAATCTCAAAATTTGTCTCTCTTCTCTGCTATTTCAGTCTTACCTTTTCAGTTTCTATCATCGCATGTGTTCTCAGAATAATAGATAAAATTCATATATATAGCCACTCTATCATAGGGGTTATACATACCAAATGAATAGTAATAAACCAAGAAATCAATTGGTCAATTGAATTCAGAAATTAATTTTGGCCTATTGATTTCATAATTTAATTTGGGATTACAAAGAATTGAATTGCTAATGAATTCTGCCAATTAAATTTATATAACCAATTGAATTCTATCTCTGCCAGCCAATTGAATTCATATTGCTAACACCATAAAATTAACGGTCAACTAAATCTCTAATAACTTTGTGGAGATTCAAACTAGTAGTAATTATTCGGTGCTTTCAAAGTACTATGTGGCATTGTACACATGGTGTTCCCGTTCAATCATGTAGTAAAAAAACTCTGAATGGAACAATATTAATTCACTTTTATTGGATAGGTAGAAATAAGAGTGATCCACATAGTATACATCGTATATTTTTATTTGTCAAAAGTATCACATAGACAATAACACATGTACTTTTGGAATTATTAATAATTTTTCTCCAACTAGTGATGATTGGTAAGCAAATTCAAAACAGAATGTTATACTCTTGGCAAATTATTGGATACTCTTAAAGTACTGTATAAGTGACGATATGAGATATTCTTATCAAATAAAATTATTTGATGCACGTTAAGTGAGCCACTTTCGTCTTCTATCTATTCAACAAAAGCGAATCAATATTATTTTACCTAAAATATTTTTTGCTATGTTATTAGATAAAAGTATCACATAAATAATATCACATAATACCAAGCACAATACCATACAATACCATACGATACCATATAATATTTTGAAATTGCCAAATAATTATTCATTTGTCAGAGTTAACAAAGAGTTCACTTTAATTAATATTATTTCTTTAACATCTGCACATAATCTGAAAAATAAAATTCCAATTCAACTTTATGATTTGTACCCCATAATTCAGCCATAAAGAGTCATAATAAAATTATTCATAACAAAATATGGTGTTTGATATTGCTAAAATTAGTAGTTTATAAATTATAACTTGTAACAGAAATTATAAGTATTTGGTAAAAATTATAACTTGTAACTGAAATTGAAAAAATAGTGATTTAAAGTGGTGTTCGAAGATAGTGGAGAAAGGAAGATATGATGAAAATTTATTTTAAAAACAAGTAAAAACGCAGTTTTCCTATTTAAAAGAATTTAGTAAATTTTAAAAAGTATTTATTTTTTTAAAAATAAAAATAATTATCAAACATGATTTTGTTTAAAGTTTATAAAAAAATTTAAAATAAAAATAAAAAAACGATAAATATAAACGTTGGGCTTGGGCCTAAACTTTTAACTTAAAGGCAAATGCTAACATGTGCCCCTGGAGCACAAATTTAAGATTCTTTAAATATTTTAATTATACTTTTTGCTACTCATTTTAATTTTTACTAATAATGATTTATAAGTACTCATAAATCTATTAATTATATTTATAAGTGCTAACAAATTATTATTAGTAAATATTTAATTAAATAACAAAAATAATAATTAAAACATTTAAAAAACGTAAATTTATGCTCTTAACTCGTGCCTAGAGCACCTGTTAGCGGACCCTTAACTTAAATAAAAGTTGCTTTACATACCGACAGGATTCGAGGAGCCGTTCAAGATCTGCTGCGGACATCACGGGAATGGAATCAGCATCTATTGCGGCAATAAGGGAAACATAAATGGATCCGAAATCTACGCCGGGTCTTGCGCGAAACCCTCAACAATCATCAGCTGGGACGGTGTACACTATTCTGAGGCTGCAAACTTATGGGTTGTAAATCAAATTCTCCCCGGGTCGCGATCCGACCCACCCGTCCCAATTGCTCACCCGCATTATTAGCATGTATAACCCCAACTTGCATCAGTAATTAAAAAGGTCTTTTTAATTTTAGTTATGATTATTTAAAGTTTTAATTATCATAATTTTAAATCTTATTGTGTGTACTCATAACTAATTAGTAATATGCATCTAATTAATTATCTCAATTTTGACTTTTCACTGTCTTAATTTTAATTTTGATTATGATAATTTTAAATATATTTCTGTAATTATTTTAATTTTAATTTTAATTAAATAAATTTAGATTCAGTTACGAGGTACATATGCATATGTATGTAATCAAATAAATTTAAACTTAGTTACGAGATATATAAATTTAGAATCCTTCTGCCCGCTACAGGATTTGTTTGGCTAGAGATTCAAGTTAGCCATTTTAAAGGTTTTTGTACTTAAATGATTGGGTGTTATTTTTCAAAAGTTATTTAACCTTTTCATTCAACAAGGTTGGACCGCTAGAGGCACCTAAAAATTAGGAAAATTTTGTTTCGGAAAAAATTACAACAAACAAAAAAAACCAAAAATAAAAAACGTTAAACGTCAGGTTCTTATTTCAACTAAATTTATAATAACTATTAATTACTAAATACTATATTTTTTTTTTATCAAACAAAAGCTAGATTATGATTTCCACCGCCCAGTTGAACAATATAAATTCTTACCGGCGTTGAATAAATAAAAGCTCTTACCCGTAAAAGTTTTATTTTAATTTTTTTTATAAATAAAAACAATCACAGCATAGCACTTGAAGATTTTGATTAAAATTCAGAAAAATACATAGCAAATGGAAGACTCAACATTATTCTACTTGAACTATTTTCCAATATGTTATTACCATGGAATAAAGGACAAATAGTATTGCAATTATATTTATCCCGCGGCAAAAAAACGAACTCCATTTTTGAATCAGCTTTAGAAACCAATCTGTACTTTTATTGCCAAAAAATAAAAAAGAAGAAGAAGAGATCATCTATGTACACAAAATCTGTTATGTAGAGCACGTAAAAAGTTAATAATAATAATAATAATAATAATAATACATAAGGGCACCTAAAACATTTACAATCATATTCTAGTTTGCAGAAAAAATATGTCAAATGCAAAACACCGTGGATCAAATTTAAAACTTATAAACAGATATATGAACAGCATAACCCATTCACTGACGATGACCTTCAGGGAGATCTACCACCCTGTGGAAGGGTACCACCCTCTGAGGCAAAGATCCATCTTCCTCCTCATCGTCGTCAAATTCCAAGACATAGCTGCCAAGGAAAGACAAAAACAGCCAAGACAAAGCTTTTAATTTAAGGCAATTTAGAGCAATTTTCTATTTATTTCACTTATTAAGTTGTTCCGGTTTTATCCAAGCAACTGAAATTGAGTTTATTTGGTTTTTAAGCAATAAAGAAAGTTTTGGTTGTTATTTAGAATATTAAACCAAGGTTATTAAGCTTAAACAAATCTAGTGGGTGAAAAGGACAGGCTTCTTTTCACTCCATGGGCTTCTTTTTAGCCTGCATTTGTTTTGCTTGATTGGGACTAAAAATCCGGCAATACCCGGATTGGCAAAACCTCTTTTATGGTATTATTATAACCATCTTGCCTGTAATTAGTAATACGATGCTTCTACATAATATTATTCATAATCCCTCCTATTAAGAAAAAAACATGTGAGGCCAAGAGTGACATTCTTCTATTATATCCAATCTCATTTTCAGGTTATCAAACATGGCCTAAATGCGTCATCGCATCATTGGGCATTTCTATTCGGTTCACAAATGCAAAATAAGAAAACATTCCTTCCAATATGTACAATATGCAGAAAGACACAAACGGGAAGATACTTACTCATCATTCTTCCTCTGAAGATTTGAGAATAGCAGTTTGAGAACGGCGGAAGACATGCAAAATGCAAGAATTAGTCAGTTTCGGGTTATTCGCCACCGGGTTCTAAATTTATAATACATGGATAACACAAAATCCAAACGGATTCTTAAAGGAGCCGGAGAATCAAATGCAAGAACAGAGGATAACAATCTGGATGCATCACACATGGATGAGCTGTTTACCTTGCGTGGTTGGACAACAGTTGCTTTATACAACGCAGTTGTTCCAGGATATACTGCCAAAACATGCTTCCCAGGAGGGAAATCTTGAATTCCCGTGGTATCATTCTTCTTTGGAAAAGGTATAATATGTGACATAGGAAGTTTATACTTTCTGCAATTAGCCATTATGAGAAAGAAAACGTTCAGAGGAGGCAGTAGCCAGCTTTTTATTAAATTAACAATAAGAAACCAAAATCAATGCGACAAAATTTTTATGATTTTGAACAACTGACTGCAAATAAATGGTCAATTAGCAAGTTCAGGAAGTGGGACGTGGGGAAGACGTGGAAAATAAAAGCCAAAAGCTCAATCCAAAGCAATAGTCACATATACTAATAGGAAATAACTAGGTGCCAGACAATTCTACACATCTTCACAATCATGCAGCCATGAAGGAAGCAATGACCGCTAAATTCCTCACTTCACTCTTCCCATTACACAAAAGCTTAGATAGAAAGCCCTATTGAAACACAGAACGGTAATCTTGTGCATTTTTAATATTTAGGAAAAACAAGGTCCATGTCTTACAGTCCTAGTGTGGTCCTACGGAAAAATGGTGTTTGGGAACAGAGACATTTGAGTGCAGGGTTTCTTTCTTGCCAAATTGTAGACACCTTATTTTCACCATCTATTAAGACTTCAGCTCCTTTTTCTTGACTGCTCCAGATGATGAGAAGCAAAAGGATTCAAATTCTCATGAGAATGCAACGAAAGGTCCTTATGTTTTTTATTACAACATTGAGCACACTTTGGGGAGTTATTTCAAATGCGAAACTAACCATTTTGAAAATATGATCTTCACCGTTGTTTAGTACTATGAAAGCATTTTTCAAGTACATGGAATTGGTTTTGATTCAATTTCAAAGGAACCTATATCAAGGGTAAAACGGTCCTTAGCACAAGCTATCCAATGATATGTGATGTGTCACTATCCAAACTCAAACGAATCCATAACGATGTCTCAAAGTTGACCCCTTAAAACAAAACTAAACTGGAGAGGGACAAATAGGCCATTAGTCATAATACCCTGGGATTAGGTTTCCAGTGATGTGACTAGTCAAAATCTGAACTCAAATGAGTCTACAATGATGTATCAAAGTTAATCCTTAAAACACTGTTAAGTTGGAGAGGGACAAAGAGGCCATTTTTGGGCTGTTACTCTGTACTGACTTCTGAGATTAGCTTGGTAATGATACGTGACTCGTCAAAATCCAAAATCGGATGAATCTAATGTACGATACCTTATGTATTGAAGTTGACCCTAAAAACATAACTAGGCTGGAGAGGGACAAAAGAGGCCATTTTGGGTCTCCATTTCCAAGAGCAGTGGCTGCTACTTGGAGGGCATTAGCCGAAGCCTAAAGCAGCAGCCACCAATTTAGGTAAAAGCCATAAAGGGCTCCAAGGCTGTTGTTTGGAGAACTGTTTTCTGAACTTTTGACAGCACCTCTAATTCCCAAAAATCTAAAAATTCTCAAAACACCTAGTGGAATGCTCCCAGGTTATCTTGACTTGCTGCCCCCGTATAAAATTATTCCTAAACCTGAAGAAGAGAGGTTAGAGAAGCTTAGTTTGACCGATTAGTGTGTTGACAATTTACATAGACAAGACGTGCTATGTGTCCATGTTAGATGTACAGGTTAGAGTGTCTGTGTGGCAAAATTGAAGACCTGCAGAGACAATGCAATCCGGCAAAAATTTTATTTGCTTGCTTTATTGGTTACTATCTTGTTTTTGTTGATCGCTCTTTTGGGTATGGTTGTTGAACAAATGGGTGATAAGATAAGCCAGAAAAACGTGGATGCCTAACCCATCCCACATTGTATCTAAGCACCAAAATTTACCCATTTCCCTCGACGAGGGTCAAATGGCCCGTTAAGTAAAGAGACCAAGAGCAACAAGCAGAGCAAGGAATGGAATGGCTTGACGAATATAGAAAAGCCATCGAATGTCTGGTAACTAAATTCCTTTTCGAATAAAGAGGTCCAGAGTTTATCATAGTCAGCACTCCAGTTCCCTCTCAATTTCATCTAAGGAGTAGTTATGGAACACGTGGTGACCCAGGAACAAAGAGGGCAGGTGTCATACGCACGTGGGAATAATTTTTTAAGCCTTCATCATGGAGGGCAGTTACAGGATTGTGAGTCAGAGACAAGTAACTAACTACCCACTATCGAAAATGGTCCATGCTGGAAGATATGAAGGAAGCAGTTAAAGGCGATTATGTATCAACATCTACAAAAGATCATTTTGCAGAACGAAGAAGAACCTTTTACACAACCTGGCAACTGCCTGTCTTTTTTCTTTTTTCTTTTACTTTACATGTACCCTTTTCTTTTAAGTTGTTTCAATTCCCAGTTCATAGGATTAAGTTTAATTCTTATAATCTTGTACTCAGTTCATGTAACTTGTTTCCATCGAAGTAATAAAATTCGTTTATTACTTTTGATTCCAATTCACAATCACTTCGAATGAGATTTATTTGTTTTTAGTAAACAATATCATAAAAGTCAATTGGATCCAGAGCGAGTTATTTATTTATTTCTTTGTGGATTTTTGGGCTTTAAAATAATAAATGGAATCTACAAGCTTGTAGGTTTTTGAATTATGGTTACATGGTATATGCTGATCTAGTTGCCTAATTGGCTTATCAAAATTGTAGGCCTATCGCCTTGAGGGGTTTAATTTACGCCAGCCTCTCAATAGCTATTTCCTCATGTCCTAATGTGACCTGACCAGCACAAAATGTGACTTGATTACAATATTAGAACACTTTGTTATTTGGCCTGCATATCTCACACTGTACAATGATTTTGAAAAATGCCCTTAAGCAACGAATAGAACCAAAAGAACTCACAAATAAGGCCAAGAGAAAAAAATAGGACATTGAAGAAGTGTCACCAATAAAGACAACTACCCTATTACATGGGATTTGCATGTGGATGTGACGATATCACTTTTGACAGATAAGCTCAAAGTGGTGAAAGAGGAGAAGATGCTGAAGGAACAAGTACCACCTTTCTTAAGGATTGGTCATCATGAATTATTGCCTCTAAGGAAGTTGGACTCCAGTAATAATTCACCATATTTTCAAGAGCCGCTTACATAATATGTCAGTTGATTGTTCTAGGAACGAGAACCAATTGCCCATGTTGGAGATACAATAGCATGTAAACACATCCACAATCCACAGGAACTGCAGCAGTTCAATGGCTTTCATTTCCTTGGATTTGATATATATATATATATATAAAGCGAGAGAGTGAAAGAGAAAAACAAAACTAAACTCGCACTCCAACATATCAAAAGTACAGGTAGCTTATAAAGTAACGATCTAAACTTAGAACTGGTAAAAGAAAAAATGATCGGACTGACTCCATAAATTCAAGCAGCCTGAATGCAGTTCCAATGCCAAACAAAAGTACAAGTAGCTTATAAAGTAACGATCTAAACTTAGAAGTGGTCAAAGAAAAAATGATCGGTCTGACTCCATAAATTCAAGCAACCTGAAAGCACTTCAAATGCCAAAAACATGGGAACAAACAACATAGAATAAATGCCTAAGCAATACAAGACAAAAAAAAAATTGTCATCTATTTTGCAACATAACTCATAAAACATATCTAGGTTTGAAGTACCTTAGTGCATGTGTATCAAGAAGTTATAAGCATGCCAAAGCTTATAAACATTTTTCTTTTTTATTTATTTATTTAT
>JAOTRH010208471.1:0-10977 GCA_034768845.1 Heliamphora exappendiculata | reverse complement strand
GAGAGTGTTTGTGTTTGTGTTTGGGTTTGTGTTTGAGAGAGAGAGAGAGAGAGAGAGATTGGGGATTGGGGTGCAGGGGAAGAGAGAGAGAGTGTGTGAGATTGGGGATTGGGGAAGGAAGGGTATTTTTGTTATTTAATTTTTTTTGTTAATGATGTTAAAAATAATTAATGTTAAAGGAGTGTCAATGCAATTATTTTAAATGTATAAATTTAATTATATTTAATTAAAATTTAAAAAAAAAATAGTGTAATTTATTCCCAGACGAGGATAAATTAGATTATTATCGTTTACATACAGCTAAAGAAGAATATTTTTTTTGTAGATGCAGAATCCTGTATTGGGAGCAGTGGCAGCTACAGGAATTCCTGTCAAAATTTTGTATACTACTTAAATATTGTAGACGTGTGTTCAAGCCTTTTGAGTAGGGTGCTTAAGATTTTGAGATATTAACAGAAAATTGAAACTTTTTATGTATGGTCAATAACAAAGCATAATACAACATTTGGGAGTTTTAACTCTTGAAGTTTATTGGGATCAATTGGACTAAAATACTCTACTATTCTCTATATTTATTTCTCTACCTTAATATTTCTATCACCTCCGTTGGTTGCCAACGATCTCTTTCGACGACTTTTCACTAACAATTTTTGGTGATTTTTTGGTAATCACCTATGTTGACCCTTAAGTTAGATATAATTTTATAGGAATGATAATTTTTCTTACCTCGTCTTGTCTTTTTTTCGTTATGTATGAATTTTTTGTCCTTAATAACAAAAGGGGTGAAAATGATATTTGCTTCTCTTATTCTATTTTTTCTCACTTCACATCCGATTACATAAAATAAATATTTTTAAAATATAAATACATATATAAAAAATATATTTTTTTAAATATAATAAATTTAAAATATTAAAATATTAAAATATTATATTGATCTCCGCTTTTTCTTATCTTTTTTCTTTATTTTATATTTCTCGTTCTATTGATTCATCAATTACTATTTTTTATATATTATATTGTCTATAACTCTTATTAATTTCTCTCTTAAACCTTAAAAACTATCACTATAATATTTTCACCTCACCCCGTTTCTTGTTATTTTCTTGATATTTTTATCTGTTTTCATTTTCATCCCAATCAAATAAGGGACATCGATTGGGGAGCACATCTTGCTCCACGTCCCATTTTCATCTCTATAGTTATAGTTTAAATATAGAAAAAATGAGCATTTATTGTTTTGTTGTTTTGTGTGATTGCATATGGGAAATGAGATAATAAGGGTAGATATAACTTGATTATATAAGTATAAATAGATTTACTTTCAGAATTGACTAATAGCGAAAATATATCCATTCGTGTTGCTAGTGTTGAAATGAATAGAAATACATCTCATTGTTTGAATATAGATATTAGTGAAGCTTATCTATTGTGTAGATAATGCTGGAGTGAATAGTAAAATGTATATGCTTTGTGTTAATTTCCTAAAAGTGGTCACAGACAACGGCAGCCGTTGACTGAAGTTGAAATGAGGTGGCTATGATGTATACTAGATAATTAAGAGAGTGTGAGGAATAACGGCGATTTTGTCCATATAATTGCTTAACACAAAATTAGAAGGACTTTAGCTCGTAAAATTTTTAAATTTATGGACCTAATAATTTAAAGAAAATTAAGGTGGACCAAGTATTGGGAAATTTAATATAAATAAAAGGAGATACGGAAAATTATAAGGTTTTGATGCACCAAAATTCACTTTCTTTAAAACAATGTTTGCCCCAACTCAATTTATGCATGCTATAGCATTTTTGGCAAATCATTTATATGATACAACAAAGTACTGAAATCTACATACAATAAATCTGAATTAATTCTATTTTTTTTTTCTATAAAACTGATACGAAAATTGAAAAGAGGGAGAGGAAGAACTATTTTAAAACAAGTGAATTGGCACCTTTTATTTAAAAAAAGGTAGGGACATAATTAAGTGGTTACACCCCACCCAAAATAGCATTTAATTACTTGTTACAACTTTTAAAAAAATTATTGAACCTAAACATATTTCTGAGAGCGCACATATGGAATTGAAGTCCAGCCTAAAGCAAACGAATCAACGTTTCAGTCAATAGGCTGAGCCACTACTTGTTTGGGCCACCCCAGAAAGGGGCAGCTCACGATACATAAAGTCCACATCGGTCCTAAGAAGGATAACTCAAAAGGATTTTATTCCTGATACAAACTATTCGGGAATGTAGAATCTAGCATCCTGAAGAAATAAAAATTACTTCACGATACGGCAAAATCACTAAAAGGATAAGAGGTAGAGTTTTAAGAGGACTCAACTTCTCTGGTTTCAACCATTATATAAAGACAAGAACTCTATACCCACAGGTACACAATTCCAATCTAGTTCTTGATTAGAAACATCTAATAGAAAAACACTAACGATGTTTCTTGTCTTGCAGGAGTTCAACAGCAGTGTTAACAAGCCTTCAGTGAGTTCAGCAACTAAGATTTCGGTTCGTGAATCTATTCGGGATCACCGTATTTAGACCAATCCAATTGGCTCTGATTGTGCCATTCAATTTGCAACACGCACAATTTGGCGTCGTATGTGGGAACGACAATCTCGAACCAACAGAACCATGAACCAGACTCCTACTGGATTTACTGAAAGCCATGCAAGAGGGCAAGGAGGCAACCCTCAAAGATCCATACCAATAATCCCAGAGCGACCTAGGGTCCCTAGGATCCCGTCAGAGGTTCAAAGGCGTAGGGACGATGTCTCACATAATGGGAGGCGATTATGTTACTCCACCACCAGTTCCAGAGGAGAACGTCTTTCTCCTCCATCTTCAAGAGAAAGAGGGAGATTAGAGGAGAGGTTGGCTAGGAGAGACAAGATCATTAACAACCTTGAGAAAAGAATGGAACAATGTGACAGAGAAATTGATGAGCTCAGGCGAATGATCCAAAGACAGGAAACTCAAAGGGAATCACGTGTAAGGAAAATAGAAAGTCCGGAACTAGAGGAGACCGAACAAAGTCCAAAGTCTTATAGCCTGAGTCATCCTCAGAGACGTAGGCACAAGGTACCCGAGGAGAGCCTTAGCAGTTATAGGCAAACTGATACAATCAAAACTGAGTCAGTTTAGCCAAGTCCTCAAAGGATAACTCGGGCCGAACTGAACCCAAACCAACACCTGCGGTTGTGGTTAGAAAATAAGATGGATTAAAAAATGTAGCACGGTGGTCGCTGAACAGTCTAAGATGTAGCAAAGTGGGCCCTTGAGCAGATCTCAATATCAACATTAGCCAAGGTCATCGAGAATGCAGATCCACCACGTAAGTTCTCTCCACCAAAGTTTGAGATGTATGATGGGAAAATAGATCTAGTGAGCCATATTTAGAAATAGAGACAGGCAATGACACTCTGGAGCGGGAACGATGCACTATTGTGTCGTATGTTCTCATCTAGTCTAGGAGAAACAACCCATAATTGGTTCCATAACTACCACCCCATTCCAAAGTCAGTTGGCAGCAACTGGCTGAATCTTTCACTGCTCAGTTCATTACCAACAACAGACAACCAAAAAGCTTTGACACACTGCAGGCCCTACGGAAGAATGAAGGCGAAATAATTCAAAAATATGCACGGCGCTATTGAGAAACCTACAACGAGATAGAAGATTACAACGAACAACTAGTCATGGCATTCTTCAAAATAGGGTTGCCTCCACAAAGCCGTTTGAGACAATTCCTTACAAAGAAAATCATATCTACTATGTCCGAGCTGATGGTAACAATCGAGCAACATGCAAAGGTTGAGGAAGATATAAGCTAAACCGAACAGAGTGTCGCATCAGTCAAACAGCCCGAGAGGAAGGATAAAGGACAAAAAAACAGAGGTCCAAGAAGGAGTCCTAAGAGAAAAAAGAGTCACCAGCCTACCAAGCCCTGCAAACAGTGTTTAAAGAACCTCTACACAAACTCCTAGAGCAGATTAAAGAAAAGCCTTATTTTCAATGGCCACCAAAGTTGATCGAGGATCCCAGCAGACGAGACCAAAAGCGAAAGTGTCACTACCACCAAGATCATGGCCACTTAACTGAGGAATGCCGAATGTTCAAAAAATATTTTGAAGATCTTATAACAACTCAGTTCGAACCCTAGTTAAAACAACTCTGTTTGTAACGACCCCGTGTAGCGTTCAAACCCAAACCTTAGTATTAGCGACGATTAGTTGATAAGATCTTAGGTCACTAGAATGATGAAAATCCTAACTCAATCCGAAATCTTAATTCGATCTGAAAATTCTAAAAAGACCAAATACTCAGGGGTAAAGCCCTAATACTCAGAGAAGACTTCTAATATCCTAAATTAGGTAAATAACATAAAATATAAAATATAAAATTAAAAATTAAAAATTCTCATAATTAGGGTAAAAATTCTCTGTTGAAAATCAATTCTGTTCAACCTTTTTATGCTGAATGAATCCATTTTATAAGTTGACCAAAATCATCAACTTGTTCCAAACAACTAGTTTTAGAACAAAATATGAAACTTATAGGATATACCTTGAACTAAAACCTCCCCAAAAATCAGATCCATAACCCTTGAATTGATGCTCCAAAACAGAGGCCAACAGAGACCCAAATTCTACACTTTTCTTTGTAAAGTGCTGAATAGTTTTCTCTTAATTAAAACAAATGACCTTTTTTTCCTATGATCTGACCTTAGTGTTAAATATGAAAATTGTAGAAAATATTTTTATCTAATTGGTGTTCAAAAATAAAAAATTAACTTCATGTTTAAGTACCTCAAAACACTGTTATAACTTTAGAATTGATGCTAGAACAATTACCCAAATTTGGCTAAGTATATGAGTAGCGTGTCACATTATGGGACTTGAATATATGGACTTAGAATGAATTATGTGAATGATTGATGTATGAAATTGACAATTTGATGAATAAAAAACATGCTGATAAGCTAAATTCAAGTCACATAAATTATAGCTTATACTTCATATACTTGTACTCTATGCTTTAGTGAGTTGTACCTTGTGCTATACCATATTTAGAAGCCATGCTATAATTAGTTGTACACGAGAAGCATATTGCACATCATGAACATTGCTACATTTGCATCTTGGTTTATCGAAGTCCCTTTTGTATATGTCATTGTGGGTTGAGTTGTGTGGAAATCTTTCTTTTGAGATCTTGAATCTGGGGCGTCCCTGGTTGCCAATTTTGAAAATAATTTGGGAAGTGGTTATTATGAAAATGGGGTTTATTATGAAAATGGGTAAGACACCATGAGTTTGTTACTAGCCTTTTTAATTTCAGTACTTTAAACTTTGGATTGATGCCAAACGAGCATTCTTGTTCTTAAGATGGGTTTTGTGCGCATATAATTTAGCCAGAGAATTTGGAATACGGGTGGAGGGTTTGGAATAAGGATGCAACTGGCTGCCCCACGCCGTTGCCATTGAGTAAAACGGCTGAGGCATGAAGCTAAGACGAGTGTTTACCTTTCGCAAGAATAAGTTTGGTGATTAGATTCCCATAAAGTCTACTCTATAATTCCCGATGTAGAATTCATGTTATGGTTCTGGATGTATGTCGAGTTAGGCATTTGCATTGTATTCATTTGCATCACGCCTTTGCATAATTGTTCTTATATATGCTTACCCTACTGAAAATGTCAAATTTGTCTATCTCCTTAGCCTTAAATTGTGTTGGGTGTTATACGATATGTATTGTAGGATATTTTCTTTGTGAGTTTGTTAGAAGATTTAGAAAATTTGCTTTTGGATTTTAGTTCATGGAATTCGTGCCACATGTAAGGAATGAGAACTTTTTGAGGGAGTCGTACCCGAAGGAGAAGGAGTTATCGAGGAATAAGGTAAGTGGCAAGATCTAACAGATCCCGGCAACGCAAATTGAAGAAATTAAAGACCACCCTCTTTGATCTTTTATTCAGTTTTCACGGGCATATTATAACTTTTGTTAAATTCTCTGGATGACTGTAATCGTTAAATATTTTGAATAAATTCTGAACCATTAATGATGTAGTATTTATCATATGTAATTATGAATGCATGACTAAAATAACTCTCTTAATTATAGTTACGTATGCCCTAACGTGCCCGTAAGACTGGGCGTCACAGATCTGGTCCAAGCAGGGTATCTTCTAGAGTTTATTGACACTTAGAAAATTACTCAGGAAGAGAGAATGCAGGTACAAAACCAAAGGGCCGAACAAAGAGATGTTCCTCTCGGTGTGGTAAAGATGATCCATGGCACTACTGAGCTAATTACCCAAGCAGTTGTTTGGCACCAAGCCAGGACCCTAGCCCACACAATGAAAGTGGATGAGGGAAAACGTTGAAGAATAGAGGAGAACTCTAGCCAGAAGCAGATGCAGGGGATTAACTTCTCAGACGATGACCTCAAAAGAATGCAGCAACCCCACAATAATGCTTTGGTACTAACTTTACGCATTGCCAACTATGACGTAATGCAAGTATTGGTGGACTTGGGGAGTTCGATTGATATCATGTACTACAGTCTATTCCAGAAACTGGGGCTAAAGGACTCAGCACTCAAGAGGTGCATGACTCCACTGATCGGCATTAGCACAGACCTAGCGTGGCCAGTAGGAAGGATAACTGTACTAGTGATGGTAGGGTCAACAACGATAAACACTGAATTTCTAGTTGTCAATCAACTTTATACTTATAATGCTATTGTAGGTAGGATATGGATACATAGCTTTGGAGCAGTCCCTTTAACCTACCACCAGTTCCTCAAATTCCAGATGGGTAAGGAAGTAGTTGAAATCAAAGGAGATCAACACACGATAAGACAATGCTTCCTAGTCATAATAAAGAGCAAAGAGCAATACCCCAAGGTAAAAGCCATTAAGCTAGATGATAGCCCAACAATCTATGATTACAGTCGAACAGTCGAAGAAAAAATAGTCGAAGATTTAAAGAAAGTCAATGCATCCTAGGAGGATCCAGATCGGTACTTTCTGCTCGGCACAAGTATGATCGAACAAGAAGAAACCAAATTAATGGTGTTCTTAAGAGAAAACAAAGATATTTTTGCATGGACACCCTATGAGATGCTAGGAATAGATTCCAAAGTAATCACTCATTGATTAAACGTGGATCCTCAAAGAAAGCCAGTAATGCAGAAGCTCAGGAAGTCTACCCTGCATCATGCAGAATCAGTGGTAGAAGAGGTTCAGCGACTAAAAGAAGCAGAAGCTATCAAAGAAGTCCACTATCCAACTTAGTTAGCAAACACAATAGTGGTCAAGAAGAAGGATGGGACATGTCGAGTATGTGTTGACTTCACTGACCTAAACAAAGCCTGCCCCAAGGGCTGCTTCTCTCTTACCCGAATAGATCCGCTCATCGACTCAACAGCAAGGCATGAGAGAATAAGTTTTTTGGATGCATACAAGGGATACCACCAGATAGCCATCTACCCCCCAGACATAAAAAATAGCCTTCATTACTTGAAATATATACTGCTATCAGGTGATGCCATTTAGACTAAAGAATGCTGAAGCTACTTACCAAAGGCTTGCTACTAAAATATTCGAGGATCAAATCGGCAAAACTATGAAAGTTTACATCAGCGATATGGTGGTGAAAACTAAACTCCCGAGTAAATACCTAGACGACCTGAGAAAGACCTTTGAAATTCTCAAAACTTACAAACTTAGGCTCAACGCTTCTATGTGTGCCTTTGGAATAAGCTCTGGGAAGTTCTTAGGCTTCTTGGTGACTCTCAGGGAAATAGAGGTAAATTCTGAACATATTTAAGCTATCTGCAACTTTAAAAACCTACAGAATTTGAAGGAGGTTCAAAAGTTGACAGGGATGGCTGCAACACTCAATCGGTTCATCAGCCGAGCATATGATCGATTCTATCCATTCTTCAAAGCAATGAAAAGAGCAAACTAGTTCGTTTGGGATGAAGAAAGTGAGAAAGCCCTTATTGAGCTGAAACACTATCTTTCTTCTCCACCATTACTAACATTGCCAAACAGTGATGAAACACTATTTTTATACCTCGCAGTATCAAGCTGAGCTGTCAGTGCTGTGCTTCTAAAGGTAGAGGACAAAATCTAAAGGCCAATCTACTATGTGAATAAGGTGCTTCTTGATCTAAAAATAAGATATCTGCTCTTAAAACAGTTGGCCTTGGCCCTTGTCATCGAGCCTCGTAAGCTGATCCACTACTTTTGAGCTCATCCGATCAAGGTAATCACCGAATACCCTCTTCAGGCATTACTTTGAAAAGTAGATTTCTCAGAAAGGGTTGTAAAGTGGGCTGTAGAACTTGTGGAACATGATATCACATTCTACCCAAGAACAACCATAAAGGGCCAGGTCTTGACTGACTTCATTGCTGAATTTAGCCAAGAAGAGTGTTCTGCTGATATTTGGGGGCAAGTCACCGAGCAAATAGCTCAAGAAGATAGAGATTCAGGGACTATATGGAGACTATATGTAGATGGTTCATCATGCAACAAAGGGACCGGAGCAAGAATTGTGCTCCATAGCCCTGATGGAGTCCTCATAGAGAGGGCAATTCGCCTTAACTTTCAAGCTATAAACAACGAGGCCAAATACGAGGCACTTTTAGCCGAACTTTGAGATGTCAAGGAATTGAAGGCCTAGAGAGTCAAGATCTTTTATGACTCACAACTGGTTGTAAATCAGTTCAAGGGAGAAAATGCAATCAGAGATGACAGAATGCAGGCATATGTTCGGCTAGCACAGCAACTAGCCAAGGACATCCCATACTACGAGATCATCAAGCTCTCATCCAAAGAAAATAGCCACGAAGATTCTCTAGCATGCCTTGCATCAGCGGTAAGTTCTAAAGAAAGAAGGGTGATCTCCGTAAAAATCCTTCCAAGAATAATCACCACAAAAAAGGAGCAGGTCTGCTGTTCGAAAATGGGTCCAAGTTGGATGGATCCCATAAGAGATTATCTAATCAAGGACGAGCTTCCATTCGATCAAATGAAAGCTCGAATGATAAGGAAAAAGGTGACTAGATTCTAGATCTCTAGTTCGGGGGATCTTTATAAGAAGTCCTTCACAGGGCCCTACCTCTTTTGCGTTCCCCCGGACAAAGTTCAAGACCTGCTGTTTGTGATTCATGAAGGAATTTGTGGTAGCCACACTGGTGGGAGTTCACTAGCCCACCGAGCAATGTTTCAAGGATATTGGTGGCCTTATATGCAAAAAGATGCAAAGCAGCATGTCCAGAAGTGCAAGAAATACCAAAGGTTCAGCCTGAATATACATATCCCAGTCGAGGACTTATCACTTTTGACTAGCCCTTGGCCCTTCACTCAATGGGGATATGAGATAATGGGTCCCTTCCCAAAAGCCACAAGAAATAGAAAGTACTTGCTCGTAGCCACGGATTACTTTACTAAGTGGGTAGCAGCTGAACCCCTGGCCAATATCAGAGACGTCGACATAAAAAATTTCACATGAAAGAATATTATTACTTGATTTGGCATTCCCCGAGCAATCATTTCTGACAACGGGACCCAGTTCGACAGTTCAGTCTTTAAGAACTTCTGCTCAGGTCTCGGCATCAAGAATTAGTTTTCTACCCCGACATACCTACAAAGAAATGGGGAGGCAAAAGTCACGAACAAAACCATCATTGATGGACTCAAGAAGAGATTGGATACTGCTAAAGCAAGATAGGTCGAAGAACTCTCCTCAGTCTTATGGATGTACCGAACAACCCCAAGAAGGTCTACAGGTGAAATCCCTTTTTCTTAGCCTATAGGGTAGAAACATAAGCCTTGTAACTAGCCTTGTAATTTTTCCTAGCCTATAGGGTAGAAACATAAGCATATCTGGGCCTTGTAATTTTTTGTGGCTTCGGCCACCTTTTCAGCATAAGCCTTGTCGGCCTCTTCTTTAGCCTTCACCTTTTTGGCTTGGGCTTCATTAGCTTTGGCCTTGGCCGCTGAAAGCTCCTTCTATTTCTCCTTCAGTTGGCGCTTGAGGAAAGTTTTTTCTACCTTTAGTTCAGATACCCTTGCCCAAGTAGTGTTCGCAACCAAGCCCCGATCACGGAGCTCGGCCTCCATTTTCTCGATGGTCTGGAGGTAGTTGTGATTCCGTTAACACATAGTGATCAGCTCGGCCTCCCTCTCCTCCACCCTCTCCAGGGCAACCACAGTACATTGAAGGCTCTAAAAAGAAAAAGAAGGGAGAAAAGGAAGAAAAAAGTTACAAAAGAAATAGAAATACAGTAAACATAAAGTGATCAAAGGAAAAGAATTACCTGGATGGCGTGCCAAACAGCGGACCCGCGTAGCTTCTCAAAGTTAAACTTTCTTATCTCCTTCCCGATATAACAGAAGAGTAAAAAAACTTCCCCAATATAGCTCCGAGATAGTAAACTGACCGGGGCATTGGGTAGGCAGAGCGGTGGTTTGAGAACCAAGCACACAAATATGCAAATGCAAATGCGAATACCAATGAAAAGTTTACAAAAAGAACTGTTGACATTTCAAGTTTAGCCCTCTTATAATTTTTTTTTAAAATCAGTCCCCAGCGGAGTCGCCAGGAAAAGCTGTGGGTGTTTTGGTCTCGTGAGATGCACCAAATATCTATTGTTTTTTTAAAAAAATTCTTTTCTTTTCAAAATAAAAAAATCCAAGATATCTGAGCATTCTTTTTAGAAAAAGAGAATCGTCACTTGGTTTTTAAAAAAAATCAAAAAAAAGAAAAAGAACGCTGCGGGTCTTTAAAAAACATAACTAGAGAAAAAGATGGTTCGAGAGCTAAGGTACAAAAAAGAAAGGTGTTAGGCACTCTTTTCGCCCAACCGTGAGGTTGGCCTTTACTTTGTTAATATCGGTTCTTACTAGGGTTGTGCAATAACCCGCTCAACCCGCCTAACCGCCCCGCACCCGCCC